>JAPMOR010005127.1:87920-123427 GCA_026543865.1 Argiope aurantia
GTGTGTGTGTGTGTGTGTGTGTGTGTGTGTGTGTGTGTGTGTGTGTGAATTCGGATTAAATATGCCACAAAATCTGTTTGCATGATTTTAGATGCAGCTATATTTTAACACCAAAAACAAAATGATTAAGAAAAATGTATTTGGAAACGATTTTTGGATGTAGTCTTGAACCAAAATTACAATTGTAAACCAAATTTTTGGAACTAACTTGACAGCGAGAAAAGTCCAGAAGACCTTTCACTTCTTTTATCTATTCTACTAAGATTCATAAAGCCCCTTGTTGTGAAAATGCACGACATGAAAAGCCCTTCTGCTGATTTTATTTTATGATTCTTGAAACGAAAAATACTGCATTTTTCTAAGCTTGTTCTTCTCAGGTACAGAACAGTCTAAATTCACATATCGTATGTGACTTATTAACAAAGCGGTGATCTTAATTATGAACCGTATCTCCAAAGAGAATTTATCTATTAATATGATCTATATTTTATATATGCACTGCATATATAAAATATAGATCTGCATATGTTTTCATATGTTATCCGATTGCTGTTTCTTTATATATTCTTTAATTATATTTTGCTAATATATGAAAAGAATTTAAGCAAATCTTCAGTGACTACTTCGTTTAATTTTGTAAATACTTTCATATTTTTTTCATTTAGCTTCTTCCTTGGTTAATATTTATTTATTTGCAAACCATCAAATTATTAAAATATTATTACATAACTAAAAAAATTAGAAAAATGGTTATTTATCGTTTTTATTTCGAAGACTATTTAAATGAGCAATGTAAGATGAAAATTCACTCAAAATAATTTCTGAATGTACCGTTATAGAGTTTAATCTTTCATTTTAAAATAACTACATTTTTTCTCACATACTTCTTCTGGAAATTAACAATCCATAGTAGTGATTCGGTTTAAAGTATGTATTAATACAAAATTGGAGTTCCATTTTTAAAAATAAATTTAAATTATTCAAACTGGCATATTATAGTTCTTAAAATGGCACTCATAACCCTTTTTTATATATTTTAAAGAATCCTTAATTTGTTGAATTTAATATTTTATATTACATTCTCGTGATTAAATTTTAAAATAGCTTCATCAGTTATAATGTATTCATCAGTTATAATGTTATAATGTATTCATATTACACATATTTCAAGGGATGCATGTTATAATACATGATACTTTTACGTCTATAGACTTTTTATGCTGTAACAATTACACTGATGGAGCATACATCGAAGATGAAAAACGGAATTTCAAATTGGGAAATTAACATTCATATTTCTAAAATTCTTTCTGCCTAACGCTTTTTAAATAGCAGTATTACAAAGTAATACTGCTATTTACAAAGTACTGCTATTACTTTGTAAATAGCAGTATTATATATGTAATAGCAAATTACATTATAGTTTATTAGAAATAATCATTGAGGAAATCATTCTATTTAACTTTTTAAGAATGAAATGTAACGACAAATTATTAATTTCTTCAGCTATAGACTATTTAGTATATTTTCTTTTTGTTTTACAATTATAATTAAATCTGACATTTTAAAATAGTTTCAGTATGTTCCTTTTGTATGCATTTTAAAGATAATTTTTAAATCTTTGTTAAAAAATTAATAATTTCAGCCTAACATTAATAAAATAATTTGAATTATTAAATTAAGTTTGATTGACATTACTAAAATAAAACTGTTAATATGATTGACGAACCAGACGATCGCTAGAGGTGGCCATTTTCAAATTAGATTAATAAGTATAATGTAATAGCAGGCGTCTGAAAATTTCAGCTTTAATGGTCAATGTATACTATCAGTTCTATTTCATCGAACAGATAATCTGTATAATTAACGGAACAGTTATATAATTTGAAATGTTCAACTGTTCGTACTTCTGAAATTATTTCTGTTCTGTCTAAAGTTAATTATCTTTAATTTTTTTAGCTTGTGAAAGAAGCTTAATTTTAAACACAGTAGCTTCGATCTATGCGTTGTATTGTTATTTGAAAATGCCGTGAAATTTAAATCCACATTTCATTTTGAAAAGGGCTGTATAGTAAATTTGAGAAGCATTATAATTAGAAATACAAATTGCTTTAAATTTCTATTATAACTCATTGCAATTCCATCCCATATTTCAACGAATTATTTCTTAAACTATAACTTTCTTCCTTTCGCATTTTATAAAGGTGCTTGTTCTAAGAATGTGTTACATTTTTATTTGGAAAATCATCAGTCTCCGCATAATAACGTGTATTCTTTTTTATCCTTCACTTACTTTCCACTTTCTTTATTTCATTACTATCAAGTATTTAAGTAAGTAAGAGAACGTGCAACTGAAATGTAACATGTTGAAACATTCCTGAGTTACTTTAGTATATACATTTAAGTGTCATTTTGTATTAATTTAATTTTAATACTCGTTGTCCATATTTATATTAGAAGTTTAAAAGTGTTGTGGAAATCACATCCCTTATAAAAGTTTTTGATATATTTTGAAATTATACCAGGACTACTGGGGGAGTCGTACTTGCAAATGTTAGCAGTGGGGAAATAACAAGGACGACTTTTGCTCCGGCCTTCACATTCCACATTATCATTTGGAACCAACAAAGATTTTTGAACCATAGAGTTAGATTTAAAATGCACTAGGCTCAAGATAACAAGTTGCCGAAAAAAAAAAGGAACAATTAAATTATTCATCGATCTAAAGGGCTACATCTATCCTCAGATTTTATTCAATTTCTCTAAATTGAATAAAAGAAAAAAAATCAATTATGCCAGATTTCAACTTTTTTGGAAGTTTCGCACTTACATATATCTAAACATATTACTATTGAAATTCAAATAACATGAGAATAATAGTTCTAGAGGATTTCAAGACATTAATAAAATATTCAATTCAAATGCCATGTAAATCCAAAGCATTTAATATATGTTTTAGAGAAAAAAGATCGATTTTCTATCAAATTTAGATTTTTATGTACAACGGAAAATAAGAAAATTTACAAATAGTTCGCATGCAGCCATTTTACAATCATAAATACGAGATTTCTATTATTCTTTTGGATTTGGCAGCAATGAAGATTTTAATTGGCAACATTATTCGAAAGTAAACCATTTTTGCAAAAATATTTTCTTTGCTTTGTAGAAAAAAAAAGTTTTAGGCAAGAAGATCAATTACAGTAAAAAATGCGCCATGTATGTAAATTTTGTATATATTAAATCCTGAGGTCAAACAAGGATGCCAAGTTGGGGTGTTCCCCTTCCCAAAATTCATAGTTCTATCTCCAAATAGGTCACGTGCTACTTGAGGCGTTAATAAAAGCTAATCTTAAACAAAAAATTTTAAGGTTTAAAGTAGTTAAAATATTCTTTGTAAAATTTAAAAATATTTAAAAAGGAGTTTGAAAAAAAGGAATAAAATTAAAGTTTTTTAACTATGCTGTTATTACTTTTAATTTTTCCTATAATGCAACAAATATTTCAAATTTAATAATAAAGTACTGTAAGATTTCGTCGGTTAAAAGTAATTTTTTTTATAAAGCAGAAAAATATGAGAATGACGGCAATACAAAGAAAAGATCAACAGTATGTTTCTCATTTATACATTCTACAAAACATTTGATTCAAATATAATCATGAAATGGCATGAGAATCAATCGATGAAAATAGATGTTCAGCCTTTAATAAGATATATGCAATTTTTTAATGTTAAATATCAAAAATTGAATAAAATATTTTTACACTGATTTCATAAAATCAGATAAGGGATTTTAATACTTTTCCATTTCTCAGAATATTTTTACTTTTACAGAAACCAAATTATTTTTGTTTCTAATATAATCTCTTTTATTTCATCAACTATTGAAAAAAAACACTTCCTGAAATAAATTTACATTTCTAAAAATAAACAAATATATACAAGAAAATTTAAACAAAAAATATGCAAGAAACTTACCAGAAAGATATTTTTTTTTCCGTAGAGAGCACTGAAATTTGGAAGCTTGGGGCTTAGGGCGTCGAACTCGAAATTGTCCGGTTTCTTCGCGAAAGAGACCAAGCTATCTGAAATATTTCTCGATTTATATCACTTGTACCATCGCGCGAAGGCGGAGCTAAATTCATGACGTTTCGGGAGCGAGATGTTAGGATTGGACGTCGCTGGTGTTCTGGTAAAGTTGTATTCGATATTCGCGTGGGCTATTTCATCGAAAGCTATTTTAAAAGGAGCTTCCAATTTAAAGGTTTTCGTTTTTTTTAACTAATGAAATGGCAAATGTATCATTCAGAAAACGTACTTAATTTCCGCATTGCTCAATTAAGATTCAACTAGTGACTCCCGCCCTTTTTGTTCAAAGAAATAATCTAACGATCGAGAACTTTGAATGCTAAATCGTTTCTTAAATACCAATCTTTTCATCATAATGAAACAGCTCTTAAATTATTATATTACTTTTATTTTTTAAATAATTTCATTTATTAAAATAAATTCTCATTGCATTTGGTGAAACTTTATGGACTTGAGTGAAAAAGCATGATTAATAAGGATATGTGATGATTACCCTTATGATTACCAAAATTTAAAATTTATTAAGCATAAATTTTTATAAATTCAATTACTTTTTATTCTTTTACTACTATCTTTTGCAGAATTCCTAAAAAGGGAGAACTTATTCTTAAATTTCGACAAAATGCTTACCATCATTATATAATGATCTATAAAATATTCCTCCTTTAAGTTGATAGTGACACCAGAGAGAAGGATGCGGTGATTTTAATTTTCAAGAGTAAATATGAAAAGAATTTCACATTAGTAAGTGAATGAGAAATCATTTTTTCAAGTTCATAAAATTTAATATTTATAAACTTGAAAAAAAAATGAAATCAAGCAAAAGTGTATAAAAACAAAATTATTCAATTATCTGAATTCGTTAAAGTTTGAACATAGCCATATAACATGTTCAAGATGTGATTCTTTTAGTCGGATATCTGTACAAATTCGTATTCAGGCCATTTTTCTTTTAGTTTAAATATTTTATTAGGGTGTCCCAAAAGTTTGTTTCTCATCGCGCTATGAATGGCCTTATCTGACTCTGCTTGTGCAAACATGCAGGCTTATCTATTAGCCATCTATGTCATCGGTTTCAGTCGTACCAGAGCTCAAAAAAGTTCTTTTGTCCATTTGATGGGATTGGAAAGGCGTAATTTTCTACGAGCTCCTTCCTCAAGGTTAAACAATAAATTCTACAAAATACTGTCATCAATTGGATCAATTAAAAGCTGACATAGCAAAAAGAATTTAAAAAAACTGGCCAGAATTAATGAACTCACGACGCGTTGTTTTTCATCAAGACAACGGGAGACCCCATATTGCATTAATCGTAAGCGATAAGTTCTTACAGCTTAATTCGGATGTTTTACTGTATCCTGCATACTCTAAAGATCTCGCTCCATCTGATTATTACCTCTTTCTATCCTTAAAAAATTATCTTCGCGATAAGCGCTTTAAATCCATCAGCGAAATAAAAGCGCACCTAGAGGATTATTTCTTGTCCAAAACACAACAATTCTGGGAAGAATGTATAATGAAGCTTCCTGAAAGATGGAAGAAGGTAATAGTGCAAAAGGGTTCTTATATAACAAAATAAATATAAATATTGTGTATTCATTTCATATTAGAAAAAGGAAAGAAACTTAAGGGACACTCTAATATTATCAATCTTTGCTTTGAACTCATCGATAAGTTATAGATTATATAAATGGATTATTGGATAAATATCAATTCCAATAATCAGTGAACAGAACATGGGAATTTTCTGTGATCCATATTCATATATTTGGATATTGAAAGATTCGCTTAAAATAAACCGTTTCTTTCGGAAAAACACAGCATCAACATTTTTTTATGGTGTTAGCATTTATATGAATCTGTTGCTTTAGAGTGCTCTATATCACTAAGAATCTATTGAGAAATTGTCTCTCTTTTATAAAAAATCGTCGAGAGAAGAAATGCTGAATTCCCCTTTCCTTAAGAATTGTTGGAGTGCAACTCATTTTTGTAAGAATAGGTTGAAAAGTAGTTTTCAACTCCCTATCCCGCAAAAAATCCATTATAAAGAAAAACTCAGCTCCCTTTTCTGCAAGATGGAAAAATAATACGCAGCTCCTTTTTCGTTGGAATCTACTGAGAAGAAATGCCCAACTCCCATTTAAGCAAACATTCCATGTAAAGCAGAACTTGATCATATAAGCATATCCTACTTCGTAAAGCACTTATTCACATTGAATCAATGACGTGACATTTATTATTGATAATAGGAATAATTACAAATGAAACTTCAAGCAATTGGTTTGTTAAAGTATAGGACATTTCTCTTTTGAAACAATTCGCTCTTTATATACTACTTCAAATGATCAAAATTTTTGAAATTTAAAATTGTGCGACTTTTCTATCGTTCTGTTTAACTTTGGATTTATAATAGTTTTATTTAAAATGGTTAGTAGTAAAACTTAGTCCTGAGCAAACTTTTTAAATGAATTTGATTTGTTTTCACACATTGATTCCTTTTCATATTAATTTATTAACATTGCTTTTGCTAAAATTTGTCTAATGATTTTTGAATTTTTAACACTAATTATTGCAAATTTTGAAAGTTTGGTGTATGTCTGACACTTATGTTATACAATTTAAATCTACAAACATTGTTTTTAATAGTTTTTCGTAAAATTATTTTTAAAAAATCAGAATTTCCATATCCCCATATTAGATTTCAATCGTTTTATACAGTCTGTATATATCTCCCAAGTGAAGTTTCTTTAAATAACAATCACGCATTTTTTTACACATTTGGAGTAAATAAAACTTTTTACTACGATAAAAAGCCTAAAAGAATATTTGATACATATCACTATTGATCTCAGTTCTGTTGTCTCCACGAATATTCTTTTATTTCGCAACATTTTCTTTTTCTGTAAGGCGCGGAAAGAATTTATTATATTTACTAGGATAATAAAATATCATTCGTTTCATTACCTGAAATATTTTTCGAAGGCAAAATTAAAATTTAACTTTTGCCTAGCGACAGTATAAATGCATTTCTTTTCATTTGATAATATAAAGAAAAAGGTCATTCGAGTAAACACGCTGTTTAAATCTTTGCCTTGTGACTTTACGTAAATTACGAACTACGGTTCCTATAAATGTTTATCAATAATAATAATAATAATAATAATGTACGTTTAGTATATGTACGCTTAGAATTTAGATTAGCTATCGAAAACTTCAAATATTAATTCGAATTATTTGTTCCTATTCTTATTTTTACGTTTCAAATTCAGGTTTAAAACCAAATAATAAATTTTAAAATACGATCTATATTTTAAGAGGAGTAGAAATTTCAGATTTTTTTTAAACGTTTAATTAAAATATTATTTCTAGTATTTTTTTTTTGTCTTGGAATATATCGTTTATTGACATGAGCATGCTTTTAGTCCACATGTTAATAACATTTCATGTCTGATTTTTTCGCTTATTAACACTGGAACACTAAACAAATAATCCAAACTAAAATTTAGAATAAAGCTGATATTAGGTTGACGCAAAGATAAATGAGTTTTTACCCCAAGAATTAATAAATTGTTCTTGGTGCAATGAATGAAATTCATCTACGACATTTTTTTCGATAATATTTTACGTTTTAATACAAATTTTGTACCCATTAATTAGGAATTTGTTTACAAAAAACTAAACTAAATGCAATTTCACTGTATCCTTATCATTGAGATTTCTTTGCATTCGAAAGTTTTGGTATATCAAATTATCATTTGTTTCCAGAAATCTCATATCATTAAATCTCTGAAACTCCACTAATTAAAAAAAGTATCAAATTCCATTATTATGAAGAAACATTTTCTTCAGAAACTTTGCAATATCTACAATTCTTAAATTACATCATTTCATTCATTTTAACAATAAACTTTGGAAGCCATTAAAAATGCATAATATGTTCGTAAATTTCTAATGGTATAATTTTATCTAATTAATGCTGGCTTATTAAGATTTTTTCAGATTTTTTTAAAACTGGGATATTAGAGATAAATAACCGTTTTTCATCGTTCTAAAATTGCTTCCAAAATAAAATGTTTTTAATATTTTAAGGTGTAAATCTAAATTTGAGAAGCTGTATGCACTGAATTTCTTTGAATTAATGCGAAAATCAAATATCCAGCTTAAAATTCGTGGCTTTTACAAATACCAATTGATGGATTGTAGAGAGTGTCTAATTTTATACATAAAGTATTATATGAATCGGTTTTCGTTAATCATTTGGTCACAATCAACTTGTAAACTGAGCAATTAGCTTATATTCAACTCGTTACGCATTGAAATTTTCGTCATTTCCAATAACTATATATTATGGTAAACGAAACGATGGCCATTTTTTTAGTGAAAAAAACCAACAGAGATAATTTGCGATAAAAGAATTATATTAATCATCAACATCTTAAGGTCCATGTGTTTTTTTCGTCCCACTATTACTTTCCTTTATTTTCCACGATGAAAAATCCCTTTTTCTCATTCTGTATTAAAGTCAACACCACGGAGCAAACTTCGAATAAAACTAAAGTTAATTTACATTAAAAGGAAGGTTAAAACATCAAACATCTAATATCAGATAAGTGGCAAAATTTAAAATGTAAACTAAATTGACTGATTGCGAAAAATACGATTACTTTTGTATAAAAGCAACAAAATTTCGTAATACTGTTCCAGATAGATAGTTATTTTTTTCAATCATTTCCATTTTGTAAAAATTTTAGAACAAGATTATAATAAACATATATTAACTATTTGAATCAATTTGAATCAAGGAATCTTTAAACTTATTTTAATAATTTGTCTCTAACAAAAACGGAATAAATGACAGCTAACAATATGTGTAAGTTTTTTTTTTCTTTCAATTTTTAAAATAATCTGGGATAATTTCATGACATACTTAATTTATTTATCGCTTTTTATTCACAACATAACTACAAACTCGCATGTTTAAATTAATAAAAAATGGAGCGTGTTCATCCACTTGACTTTCTTATAAAAGTTTTTAAAAATAGATTTAAATTAGATAGTAAATACTAATTTAATAATAGGTAGATAAAATGGAAAGTTTGTAAACATTTTAAGAAGCTCCATTACAGATCATTTTAAAGAATATAAATTAATATTACAAATTGTATTATAGATTCATAAAATTTGAAATAAATATGTAAACCTCAAAAAAATAAAGAGGTACATATGTGTTGCTGCATCGAAAATATATGTCATAATGAAGGTATGGTTTCATCTAATAAAAATATTTCGCAAAATGATTAAAGAATGTTTACAATTAATTGAGTAAAATTTCATTTATAAATAAAGTTAAAAATTAAAAATAAGCAGAAGAAAATTTAAGATATATTTTTGCAACACAATAGTGTTTGAGACTCGATACAGCTCTTGTTGACATCGTGTAGATTACACCAGACATTGTGCATACTGATTTTTACATTAAAAACGTATACAAGACTACTTGTCTAAAAACATTTTTATACTTAAATGGAATTCATTCTTTAGAAAAAAAGGACCTCACTTAGAAGCAAACTGAAAAACCTAATTTTTATTTTTACTTTTTGGCTGAAGAGTTAAAATATTTGCAATAGCTTTTAATAATCTTGATATTTTAGTGCATGCAGTTATATAAAAAATAATTGCTAGGAAATTGTATTTATTATTTAATTTTAAAATATTTATTATAATTTTTTAATGTAAGGGAATCAAAATATAAATCAAAAGCCAATTCATTTTATTTAATTATATATATCTATATTATTATATCTTTTATATGCACGAGTAGCAAAACAGATATCCTATGCTGCAAAGATGTTGAAAATATATACATTTTAGTAATTAATTAATTTTCATCTCAAAAAACCTTTTCTTAGAAATAGCCTCTACACCAAAACAAATACTTGTCAAATTTTCATAAATCTAGGTACAAATGGTTTATTCTGAAGAGCATCTTGAAACATATTTCCGCCACACATTACACCATTCAATTTACAGAAAATACACCAGCTTATAAGAGCATGCCAAAAATTAGAAAAATAGCAACGCAATGATTTAAAATGGTTCCATATACAATAGTAGCAAAATTTCTATCAACTTTAACTGCATTATGGAATACCTAAAAACAGAGCCATATTTGCAAATAATTTTTAATTTATGTGTAACATTTAATGTAAACTTTATACGGATTTTTTTAAATTCACTTTTGATTTATTACTCTCAGTTATAAGTAAATTTATGAATATTTTGATTCTCATACAGTAGTGGAAAACTTGATGCAGGCACAATTATATTTATAGCATTTAATCCTTTTCATTATGAATAAATTCACCAGAAATTCAAGTCCAAAGTGCATCTATTCGTATTGCGAAATTTAAAAAAAAATCTGTCACTAAAGTTCTAAAAGAAAATTATATGAAATAGCGTATGTTATTTCTATATTTTTTTACTTCACAAAGTATAAAACATATGCTTTCCTAATGTCTGACATTCTTTGCTATTATCTAATTAAAATTGCATGCTCTCTATTACCTGCCCTTTCATATGCATAGGAAGATAAATAAAAAAGGAAATATTAGATTTGCCTAATATTTTAAATATTTCCATTTAGATTTATATCAAATTTTAAACCAAATCTTCAAGCGATTTGATTATTTGTTGATGTGCTTATTATCACATATAAAAGTGAGTTAAAATTCCAGTAAGAACGATGCATGAATTTTGACTTATGATCAATTTCAAGTTTAGTTAATAAAATAAAATTTCTAAAAAAGGAAAGTTTATTATTTATAAATATTTATAAACACTAAAGAAGTAATTATTTGTAATAACAGAGTAATTTAAAAAATGACTAACATTTTTGTTTCAAATGTAGTGCTATAATTGGAAGATAGGTAGATAATCAGTAATAAAAATTAATAAGTATCGAGAAAGATTGATTAAAGGCTCTATTTTTATAATTATGGAAATTTCTGAATAATAATATTAAAAAGAAAAAGAAGAGCAATTTACTCGAAAAAAAAAGTTTTCCAAAATAAATCTTTGTTATTAAAATTCTTCGATCAAAAAATATTTTAGAATTTTTAACCTTGAAAATTTAAATAAAAATATTGCTTCTTGTGGTACTTATAATCTATTAAAAATTTCTTCATAATTTAGGTCAATATTTATTCACCTGAAAGATGTCTACTTAAAATAAATTCTATTTTGTCCATGAAAAAAATACTCTAATAATAAAGCATGCATAATGTCATAATTACAATATTCCTTCAATTACTTCCGAATAAATTAGAAAAAAAAGTTTTCTATTTAGACAAGTAATATTTATTCTACATGCTTTAAGAATCCTATATAAAGAGTCAGAAAAAAAGTAATGAGTAAAAGGACCTTTTAGATAATCTATTGTTGGAGAGAATAGTCAAATATTGCTCATAATTAGGTAGGTAAAAGAAGCTTTTTAATACTGCATTAACAATAGACACAAGTTTATTTCTGAAGATTAGTTTCTAGAGTGTTTCTGAACTTTTCGTAAATAGTGCAAATTCTGAAATGAATTAAATTATTGTAAGGTAAAGGAAACACGAGTAGCTACGAAGACTTAATTAAATCTCAATACTCAGTAGTTTATTTTTTTGTCTATTTTTCCTTAATTCAAAATGACAGAAGCATTCAAAAGAATTGCTAAAACTAAAATACTGAAAAAATGAGTGAGATTTAATACAAGATCTAATTACATAGAGATCCGTGATTTTAAATTAAAATCAATATATACTTCTTCCACTTACTGAGAACTTGTTGAATAGTAGCAAAACTCTTAATAAATATTAAATCCTCTTAAACATATCTTAATGTAGATACAATACAGAAATATTTGAAAGGAATTTTAGAAATTAGCTTTATGGATTTTCATCAGTTTGTAGGTTTTTTTAAAAGTATTTAGTGCCTTTGATCATGTATACAATTTATTTTACTTCAAAACTTATAAATCAGACTAAAGCCATCAAAAACATTATCGTGATTTATAAAAATTAATTGAACAAATTAGCTCTTTTAAATAATTGTAATATTGCATATAAATGAAATCACATTAATTTTTCCCATCCATATTACTTTGATTTAAAAATAAAATATTTATTTAAAGAAAATAAAATATAAGCTTTTCATTTATATTAACACTTATTTTAGAATGATAACAAATGTAAGACTAGAGAACTACGAATTGAAAATCAGATTTTATCAGATCAAAATTGTAATAACTTTTTAAATGTATGCCTTAACTTTATTACAAACACTCAGATTTGAACTAAGATTCCATCACTGAATATTTATGCATGCGAAATTCATTAATTATCCTCTTTAACTAAAGAATCATCGTATGAATGTGTTGTTCCAGTTTTTAAAGCGCATCTGTAATTCAAAAATTTGTATATATGTCTTTTGAAAAGGGCAAGTTACATAGCAATTGCACATTAATATAAAACACATAATTGGTACAGAAATTCAGACTATTTAAATGCAACATTATATTCAAACTATAATTTTCATAAAAATATTTTTACCTAATATTTTTAATAATAATTTAAATTTACTAAAGTAAAGAATTCAATTTTTTTAATTCTTAAAATTTGAAAACGGTTCGACTTTTTTAAAGTGAGAAAAATGATTATGTACCCAAGAGTGTCCAATAATTTATTTTCTTTAAATCAATTTTTAGAAAAAAAATTTGTTGCAAATTACATATTTAATGTGAAATCTAATTGAAATTAAACATTTGAAAGAAAATAAAAGATAAGACTTTAGAGAATATTTCAAAATAATCAAGCAATATATAACATCTTTACGTAGACTATCTGACTGAAATTCGTCAAAAAGTTATTAGTTACATAAAAATGATGAAATAGATTGTAGTACATAATCGAGTTTTAGAATTTATATTGATTGTGGATTTACTATTCTTAAGCAAACATACCTAGTAATAAAAATAGAAAGAAATTTTATGACCTAATGTTCTTGCATCGTATTTAAAAGACATCTGTTCTAAAACTATGGTAAAAATTTTAGGAATCTCGTATAGAGAAATTTACAAATTCTTGCTTATTTTATTTAAGAGTAAGAAGCATAACATCGAAGAAACTTTTGTGGAAAGAGAAAAAAAAGTTTCTAAATAGAAGTAAACTATTTTTAAATCACTAACATTGGCCAGCTCTTGTCTGGAAATTGAAGCAATGGTCTTAAGCATTCAAAAATGGTAAAAAAACAAGTAAATACTTTAAATAGTTGAACATCGTTATATTCTATCGAATTCCGTTCCTGCTGATTGGTTTTTCAGTACTTTATTTTGATTTAGTGAATTATAACTATAAATATTTGCTCTTAATATTTATTTAAATATGAAATAAATAGGTGCATTATTTATATAGGTTCTTTCTGTGTTCATTATGTAGGAGAAAATCGACATTAAAATTAGCGAAATATGACGTAAACGTTGAAAAAAACTGTTTGAACTATAAGCATTTACATTCAACAAAAGTAGCATATATATATATTGTTATTAAAGTGAATATTTAAAGGATATAAAAGAATAAATAGGTTTATTAATGACTTTCCCTAAGTCGTTGTTTCAATCAGATTTCAATATCTTTGAAATGTATAAGGTGTCGTAACGTTTTGTGAAAATTACATAAAATTGACAAAGATTTTGGGTATCCATTAAAAGAAAACTGGGTATGCGTTTTATGGTTCGAATTCTTTTAAAATTAATTTTAGTTCAGAAATTTAGTCAATTTTTACAAATTTTTTAAACATTTTCTTAATAATTTTAATAAATAATTGATTTATTTTAATTTTTATAATTGAAATAATTTTAATTTACAATTTAATTTTTTTAAACAAAATCCAACTCAATTTTTTTTCTGGAAAGTTCCTTTATATAGGATTATAATATTCCTTTCAAAAGGATAATAAGGAAAAAAAAAATGAATATTAAATCCCATAGAATATTTTTAAAATTATGTAAGTTTCAACTTTTTAAAAGTAATGTATTTTATATCAAACTTTTCAAAAAAGATTTAGACGAAATATTGACTTTTTAAATATATATTCATTAAAAATTTAATAGATCTAACTTAATAATTCCCGAAAATGACTGCTGGATCCACTGGGCCCTTAAAAAGGCGAGTATTCAAAATAAGAATAAAAGTACTTTAATTCATTCTTAATGAAAAAAAATCAGTCAATTTTTAATACATAACGCAAATGATCTCGCACCGGAATAATAATAAATCAGAAGTTCATCAGCCGAGATTTTCCGATGCTTGATTTTTCCGTTTCCGTCACTGGCCTGATATTTCATCTGATTAGCAGTCCAAATAGATTTTGATGATGAAACATATTTGAAAAAAATTAAATAATTTCATTAGTGAATCTAGGGTAAAGTGTTTAAAAATAACATATCTAATAAGCTGTATTTCGCATGAATTTAAAATTGAGGAAAAAAATCCAATCGTAACAATGCGCGGCGTAAGAAATATCTTGAATTACGATTCGGAAGAATAAACATAATGAAATGTTGAGAACTTTGTGTGGATTTCTATATATGAACAAATGATTAATTGTATATTATATATAATTTCAGGACGATGTCATTTTAAATGATAAGCAAATACTACGTACAATTTTTTTAAAACATAAGATTTTAACTTTAAAAATTCAAATTTAAAAAAAAACTTTTCAAATTTTATTATTTATACTACTAATGGTATACTATTGAATCTGTTCCAAATCAGCCATTAAGATTCCAGTGTTAATAAGCGAAAAAATCAGACATGAAGTGTTATTAACATGCGGACTAAAAGCATGCTCATGTCAATAAACGATATATTCCAAGACAAAAAAAATACTAGAAATAAACGCATCATTATTTGAAATATTCCTGTCGCAAAGAATCTAGAGAATCAGTTTCATACAACTTACGTGTTCGTTACTTGAGACACAGCGTGTCATCTAATATTATTAATGCTCTTCAATCTTCATACATCAGGCATAATGAGTTCACCGTGCTGTTATAAATTGATAATACTGTTTACAAGTGCAGTTCATCTCATAGTAAGTTAGAGAAATCCATATATATTCATCATGGATGTCAAAAACCCGATCTTCTGGACAAATTGCCAATTAGAATAAAAGTAATAAAAATATAAAAGTTATAATATTTCTATTAGAAGCCAAAATCCCTCGATGCTTTTAGAAAATTCTACACTCTATTATATATACTTCATAAACGGGAGAAAGGTGAAACGAATCCCTTAGTGAATTCTGTAATTAGAATATTGATCACAGAGAGAACTCTTTAGTTGCTTGCACTAAGATGTTGCGTGTCTAACTGCTGTTCAAGTTCTGTATTTGTGCACACTTCAGCTGTGTTTGCCGAAAATATTGCATGCTGTGTTTCGTGTTTTTCTTTTGGGATAAAGCAATGATATCTATTAGAACTTGAACTCCCATTCTTCACTCTCGGCTTACACTTAACGATTCCTGCAATAGTACATTTGTTCATTTCTATGGCTCAGTATAATAAGGATGCCCAATTGAGTGCTACATAACAGTGCCGAGCCATATAGCATATAGAAGAGATAACATTTAATTACTCGTTTTCTGTTTGGTGTGCTGTAAAGATGTTAACTTTCACTATAATTGTAACGAATTTCAAAATTAATTTGCTATAACTTATATACGATAAGTAATTCCACGGCTATATTTTTTTTCTTCTTTAGTATCCTAATAAGGATTTCATTCCGAAGCGCAGAATGCAAAATTTTTAAAACGTTGGAAATATTTCGACTGTAAATGCTGAAACTGCTCACTAAGAAAAATATTGCATCCCATACTGGTGCAATTAAATTTCCTTTCCCCTACGCATTAAAAAGATAATTCAAGAGCACTAGTCGGCAATAATTCTGCTGATGCTATCCTTAGATGACATTGAACGAAGTTAATCTTTCTCTCAGCCATTTAACTGTCTGGAAATTAATCTTGCAAAGGAGTACTTGGAATATTCATACAATGCTTACCGAAGATTAAGAACATCTTCCTTTAAGAGTTTGAGAAAGGTAATTTAGAAAATTAACTTCTTAACTGAGAGACTAACTTCTCATTAAAGCCAGATTAAGTAGAAAGCGATCAAATTTGCTCTTGAATTAATCATACAAATTTCTAATGAATTTTTCTATTATCTTGTCACACAAACGTTTTACGAATGCTAATGGTCTTGAACGCTGTCAAAAATTTGGATTTTGGAATTTCAAGAGAAGTAAATTTCAAATTTGAATAGACAAATAAAGGAAAGCAGTTATGGATTTTAGATGCAACTAGTTGTCTTTGTAAAATGGTGCAGAAGACTTCAAACAACTTTTCATTTAATAACTGATGCCTTAAAATGTTTCTAGTTGCGTTACTATGTAAGCAAAAATGGGAAGAAAATTAAATCATTTCAGATTTTATTCGTCTGTATTTATATTAATTTTTAAAATTCACTTCTAAAGTAAGAATGCACTCATAAAAAAAATTGCAATATGCATATATATTATCATATGGATATATACATAACATTGTAATCTGCATATATATGAAACAATAAGAAGTGTTGTAACAAAATTTACTTAAAATATTTTTTTAATTTAATAATATTACAGAAAATATTAAAGAAATAAAAATGATACAACAGGAAAAGCTTAAATTTTTTTTAAAAATTTTCTAAGTTAAATAGGCTCCGAAATCATTTGGGAAAAAATTATGATCTTGCTTAATTTTTAATTAAAACTATTTCATATTTAAAAAGTTTTTTGATGAGCATTTATTACTCGAAAAGTAACAAAATGCCAAATTTGATATCTCCTTGTCCAACTGTCTTTCATGTAGAGAATTTTTGAACGTCTTTTTCATCTTCCCCCAATTTATAGATGATATGCCAGCCTTTAAGCGGTATCATGTCAAAACTACGATTTCTCAAGATTCCTTATTATCTTCTATGCCCATATGATTTGAAATGTTTCTCAGAAAAAAGGAATTCTCTCCCATTATTAATTCCAGATTCTAAACTATAACTAAAGAATAACTGCTTATTTACAAAACCCTATTAAGAACTCTCATCTCATATGCATACTCTATCTGGATAAATGCAACAAAAACACGTATCAAAGAATTAGAAATCCTTTAAAACAAAACTACAATTATTAGCATGCCATGATTTCTTCAAAGTATTCATATCTAAAAAAGATCTGCCGCTACTAACTGTTAATGACTTTCACAAAAGGCTTTCAACAAAATTCTTTGGAAAATTGAATAAAAGCGAAAATGCTGCAATTTAAGAATTTGATGTATATGTTGAAAGGCATTTTAAAAACATTAGATCCAGAAGATTGCTCTGTTGTAACTTTGTCGTCTTGACGCCACATTACACCAACACAACTCTGTGAAAACGAAGTTGACGAGAGATATTTTCAGTAAACAAACAGATTTCTCCAATCATTTTATGTTACTCATTTACTGCCCTCAACCATATCTTTTCATGTACTTATTTACATTTTTAAAAGAAACTTACATATTTTTTAAGCATTTAGAAATAATATGGCCCTTTCTCCAAACAATGACCATATCCAGAGATTGAGAACTAGCGACTTCAAATATTCAGTGAATCTTCTGCACACTGAAATAATTCACTTTTTTGCTCATTTAAAGTCTGCGTAATTAGGTCTCTTGCAGTAGCAAACTCGAACTGCGGGGATAAGTCATTTGCTTTAAGTTATGTATTTGTTTCCAAATATACTGAGGACTGCGGTGGCTCTCTATTAATGTCACGGTTGTGATGCGGAAATGTAGGGGGGAAATGTATCACGGGAATCTTGTTCTCTGGTGGCAGCTACGAGATTCATTCAGAAACGATAGTCGCATTGCTACAAATCGGGACGTAAATGTAGCTAAACACATTAAATTCTAAAAATCAACAATGTTTAAACAAAAACAAAACAATATGTGAGCAAGCTTTAAATAAAATTGTTAAATTTTAAAGAGCAGAAGTCATGTAAAAGAAAAATATGAGTATTTTTTTTTACATTATGAAATTGTTAATTTATTTTTTATAAAGGTTAAATATTTTTAAACGTATTAGGAAGAAACCTTCCTCATTCTTTAAAATTGTTAAAATATTGTATATAAATTTCATTCATTATTAGTGCATTTGTTTGGTTCTAATTGTTTACTTATATAATCCTTAAAAAAGGGGAAAAAATCTATTTGAAAGTGAAAAAAAATTTATATTTAGCATTTCAGACTACTGTGAATTGTCCATTACTCTCTCCATTACTTTTCAGTAGACTTCCATATTCTCAGAAAATAAAATATTCCTCACTTTTGCGCATGCTCCAAGAGACTGATTTTATAAAAAATTGGTGTGAAATGAAAAACGGAAGAGATGTTTGCATTTTATTAATAAAGTAAGCGATTATCATATTTGAATAACCGTACCATCAAAAAATATAGAAGTCTTGAATTAAAATATAGTTTAAAATGATAATCGCAAGAAAAAAACGAAAGAAAAAACATCTAATGAATCAAAGAGGAAGGCCTAGCGAAAAATTTCGCGAAATGCGCTCCCTTACCCACTGCCTGTCATCGTTCTGCTGGGTAAATTCATCTAAAATTGATGATTTTCTAAAATGAATCGTGTTTCAAAAAATTTCGGCAGACAATTTTGCTGCTTTTAATTATTTTCACATTCCATTATTTTCAATTATGAAATGTTCAAGTTTTTCTAGATATAAGTTTATTTTTATTTTCTCGTGAACGAAGTATGAAAACAAAGTATTGTAACCGTCAAAACATTTGAGCACGAAATTTTTGGCTCGGGAACCTGACAAATATATTTTTAGAAATAAGTCCGTCTATTCTTGACCAAGATAACTCAAAAGTGCTTTGAACTATGCAAATGAAATTTGGTGCGTAATATTAAAAATAAATTTATTTCTATCCAATTTTAAATAATATATTCACAAGAACTATATCTGGCTGTCCGCGCAAGTGAACACAAACAGAAAGGAAAGAGCTAGATAGAAAAGTTTAATACAAATATCTAGTATTCCATAGACCCACATGAAATTGCGAACCAAATGCGTCAAAGGACTAACTATTTGTTAGTCTCTTATTCGCATGCTTGTAAAAGCTATAGCTAAAAAAAATTCAACAATTTAGATAATTAAATTTGGTATATTATGTTACTGCTAAATTATAATTTTGACACAAATTGTGGCTTAAATCGATAAAAACACTTCAAAATACGTATTTAATTTTCTTCACTATACTATGAAAAACAAAATATTCAACTGTCGAACTTGTAAAAATCTTATCATTAATGGTTTTACTCTAGGTTCATAACTTATATGCGAGGATGCATGGGAACAACGCTTATTAAAGAATATGCGAGAAAAAATCGAGGAGACTATTCCTATTTAAAATATTTATGAGGTGATATAAGTAATGAAATTCGGTATAAAAATATTTTCAAGTCTAAATACTTAGTGAATTGTAAACTTAATGAAATAATTTTTCGCTTCAACATCTTCCATTAACTTTCATATACCCCTTTTGTTTTGAGTCGGTTAAACATCTTTCATATCTTTCCTCCGATAAAAAAAATATGACTGGCAAAATAAAAAGTTAGAATTGGCACCTCGAATTCTAAAAACTTCAGCTAAATATTTTATTTTATGAGTGAAAAAAAAACCATGTGGGGGGGGAGGGTAATGTTTATTGAATATGTGAATGTTTCGCAAGAGCTTAATTTTTATTCTAAGGAAAGCCATTACAAACCATTACGTGTACCGAACGAGTTTAAAATCGATTCAGATTAAACCCATAGGCATTAAAATGGGAATATGATATATCAGAGTTCAGTGCTTTTATTACTAATTAATCTGTAGTAATTTGGTAATAGCGAGGACCGAACTCGCAACGTTTGCGTTCATAGCCGAGTAACATGACCATTCGACAAAAGTGATCACTGCTGTCCAAAGGCTGTTATCTAGCTTATAAGGCTTCACCACAAATCCACGAATATTCAACTTTACATACTATTGAATTCGAAGGAACCAATACAAAATAAATGAATATACACTTTCTTAAAAAGTCTTAGTGATTTTTAATATTTTATATACTAATGCTATACAATAATTTCAAATCAACTCTGCTTTCAAACAACAGAGATATTTTGCAAACAATAACTTCAGAATTTAGAAATAAATCTAGATACAATTTCTAATCATTATATTTCAACTTGAATATCGAAACAACAATAAACTGCAACTTCTGTCGAAATTTTCTGCAGGTAATCAGATAATCAGCTTTTAATGAATTCACATTCTTTAATTAAATTTAAGTACACGATTCTTCGTATTTTTCTACACGAACACATTAAGATCCATCATTTTCTCTCAATTTAAACTTTAAAAAAGGCTATTTAGGCCACATCCCGCATTAAACTTTTATTCAAATGAAGTAACATTTCTTTTTCTTTCAGTATTCTTAATTTAATTCTCGTTAATAAGCCTTAAGCTTAACAGTTCAAACAAAATTATAAAATTTTCCAGTCTTCAATCTGGATTTATGAATCAAATTTTAAAACCCCGATTATTTCTATTTTATTTCATATTCAGGATTAAATATTGAGGCTGAAATTTACGTTATTCATTTAGAGAGAAAAAAAATCGATATTAATGTGTTTAATTTAAACTTACGGCGGAAACAAGTTTTTCAGAAATCAATAAATGAAATCGTTATATAGCAGTTAGTTATTTCGGATTTTGTGACACAAGAGATCTGGCTATGCTGCGCCAAACATATAGTTGAAGATAAAAAATATTCTGTGAAGTTCTAAAAAGTTAAAGTAAAATTTGTAAAAACCAAGAAATGGAAATAAAATTTTACAAGTTAAATAAAATGGAAAATACCAATTTCTTTCAAGAAAGTAAAAATATTTGGATGGGGATGTTCTCCCACCAAGTCACGAATGTTTGAAGATGATGTACCAAATAAACGTAATCGATAAAGATGAAAAATTGGACATTCTGATAAAATATGAATGACAGTTAACATGACATGCATTACAGACTGGGCATCGCTCACCAAATAGAAGATGTTTATGTGCTAGACGAGTATGGCCAATGCGAAGTCAATTTGACGTTCAACTCGTGCACTGGAACAACCGGCCACAAAGTGATGTCAGGCTGAAGAGAATGCAGTTTATTAGAAATATGCAAATCCCATGATTCTTTCCATAAATAAAAAATACGCTGTGAGATATATTTTTTAAATCTGTGTACGGAATAGCACGTTGTAGAGAAATGGATGCTACCTTTGCTGCAGTATCGGCAGATTCATTGCCAAAAATGCCAGCGTGGCCTGACAACCAACAAAATAAAATTTGATAATTCCGAGTTTGCAAATTTCTCCAAAGATGTAGGATATCTACAGCTTATGGATGTGTTTTAGTATGAGGATGGCTGAGGGCCACCAGAGCACTCATACTATCAGAATAAATGCAGAATTTGTGGTCAATAAGATTAGAAATTTTTTCAAGAGCAATCATAATTGCCATTAGTTCAGCAGTTAAAACCGAACACAAAGTACTCAAATGAAAGCTGCTTGTGTCCTCAGCAATGACGACAGCACAACCCACATAAGATGTCTTTGAGCCATCCGTAAAAACAGGAATGTGCGTAGAATATTCATTGCGTTGATATAGAAAAAGTTGTGGAAAGACAATAGATAAAGTGGTAGACTTGTCATAGGTGAGAAAAGGGTTAAGATATGATATTTCTGGGACATCCCAGGGTGGCAAAGGAAGATTAGTATTATGAATGTGCAGATTCAAAATATTTACATCAGCAAAAGTCCTTTTTATTCTTTCACGAAAAGGTAGGATATTAGAAGGACGTGCATTATATAATCATCCCAGGCCAATGGGTAAATGTACTCTACGAACAGGGGGATTCATAGAAGACTCAATACGGAAAAAATATAGTTCAGATAATATTTTCCGTCTCAGATAAAGTGGAAATCGATGACAGATCACATTCAAGCTATGAACTGGTGATGTACGAAAGGCTCCAGAACATATACGCAAAGCACTGTTGTGTACTGCGTAATTTTCGGAGAACACTAGAACGAGCTGTACCCTATATTTCGCATCCATAATCAATTCTCGACAGAATAACAGACTGATAGATACGAAGTAAAGATATTCGATCTGCCCCCCATCTTGTCGAGAGAACTTTTAGGATGTTGAGGGAGTTTTCACACCTCTTTCGCAGATGAAGAACATGAGGAAGGAAAGTGAGTTTTCGGTCAAAAATGACCCCTAAGAAACGTACCTCCTCAACGACTGGAATATCAACACCTCGAATTTGCATCACAGGATCAGGATGGAGACTTCCTCTCTAACAAAAGTGTACACAACGGCTCTTTTCAGGGGAGAGCGTGTGTCCATTCTCATCACACCATGAGATGAGTTTGTCAACAGCCCTCTGAAGTTGTCGCTCTATTAAAACCATATTAGACTTCTGGAAGGAGACTTGTAGATCACCCACATATAGTGTTCCACAAACAGATGGTGGTAAAACATGAAATATTTGGCTTATATGGAGAATAAAAATTGTGACACTCAAAACACTTCCCTGAGGAATACCCTTACTTTAAATAAAATGATGAGAAAATATATTACCTATACGAACTCGAAGGTACGCAATTTAAAAAAAAAATTGAATAAAAACTGGTAAGTTACCTTTAAAACCAAAATCACCTAAAGCACGGAGAATACCATACCGCCACGTACGATCGTACGCCTTTTCTATATCGAAGAATATAGAAACGAGATGGTTTCACCGGACGAATGCATTGCGAATTTGAGATTCAAGCATAATTAAGTTGTCACTGGTAGAACGTCCTCGACGGAAACCACTTTGGAAAGGTGAAATATACCCATTTTTCTCCAGTTCATTGAGTAAACGAGCATTTACCATGCGTTCGAGGGTTTTACAAAAACAACTAGTTAAAGCAATTGGCCTATAGTTTGAGGGATTGGAAGGAACCTTCCCAGGTTTAAGGATGGGTATCACAATGGCTTCATACCATTGTTCAGGAAAAGTTTGCTCACTCCAGATTCTGTTAAACAAGTGCAGGAGATGCAAAAGAGAGGTTTCGTCTAAATGGGGAAGCATATTGTAAGTAATCCCATCGACACCCGGGCTAGTTTCTCGAGTCTGGGAAAGAGCATTCCTTAATTCCACTATCTTAAAGTTGTAGTTATAAGAGAGGATCCTGCGGGTTCTAAACTTCAACGGAACTTGTTCAGTTTGTCTCTTAATCGCACGAAAAATTGGATTATTAGGAACGGAGCTTGAAACATCAGCGAAGGTTTCGCCAATAACATTTTCAATATCAAGTGGAGAGGAACATGAAGCCGTTTCTGCATTTAAGATGGGGAAATCTAATTCTTTATAAATTCCGTTTGCCGCTTTAACTTGCTTCCATAACTGTGCACTAGATGTACTGGAAGTGATTGTCGATATAAATCTGTGCCAAGATTCTGTTTGACTGCGATGCCGGATTCGACGAGCATTTGCTCTTGCTTTTTAAATGCTATCAGATTTTCCGTGGTAGGATACCTTCGGAAAATACCCCAACATTTTCTTTGTTCTTTATAAGCATTACGACATTCATCATTCCATCATGGGTTGCGATATTTGCGTGGAAGAGGGGTGCGATTTGGAATTGAAGCGTCAGCAGCCTTAATAATACAATCGGTGACATTTTGGACAGCCTCATTAATATCGGCAGATGAAATCATTGACTCTGTAATCAACGCACGCTTAGTAAATGTAGTCCAATCTGCTTTTTGGAAAATGTATGTCGGTGGGCTTTGCACCAAATTACTATTATTATCATGAGCGATGACAAGAGAAAAATGATCGCTATTTTGTAAATCACTTTCAGCTGCCAAATTCAATAATGGGAAAATTGCCGGAGAGCAAATAGCGAGGTCAAGGGAATGGAAAGTACCAGTGGGTTCATGGAAGTATGTCTTTTCGTTGTTATTGAGCAGACAGAGACAATTATCAGAAATAAATTGTTCTATCTGTCGCCCACGGGAGTTGGTACTATCCGAACCCCACACAGTAGTGTGGGGTTCGGATGTCCGTTAAAATCACCAAGCAAAATGAAAGGAGTTGGAAGCTGATCAACCAAAATATTCAAATCGTCCTGCGAAATAACCTCATTTGGAGGCAAATAAAGGCGACAGACCATGACTAAGATTTGACATGAATCTGCACAGCCGCAGCTTGTAAGTTAGTGCGTAGATTAAAGATAGTACTGGGATAAAGGTTGGAGGTTAAAATGCACACTCCACCAGAGAATGATGCACCAGTTTCGTTATCCGTCCTTGCACAATTATAACCTCTTAATTTGAAGTGAAAATGTGGTTTCAAAAATGCCTCTTGAAGAGCAACGCAAACAGGATTTGATTTATTAATGAGAGCTTTGATGTCAGTTAGCTTTGTCCTAATGCCACGACAATTCGACGAAGCGAAAAAAACCGTTAATTAACAGGAGGAGGAGGAGGTTTGTCAACATCAGTAATGGTAGTTGCTGATAATTCGCAACTCATTTGGAAATCGTCATCATCAGAAGGATAAATTTTTAAAAACTCGGTGGTAGATGGATTTCCAAACAACGAGGGTAAATCTTTAGTAGCAAGACCAGCTTTGTCTAGATCAAGAGCTAGAGAATTCCTTGATTTTAATGCCCCTAGCTGGTTGCCTTTTTTAGAAAGCTTCAAGATTAAAGCTTTTTGTGATTTGGATACATTTTTCTTCTTTAATTTTGTGGCAGAATTTTCTTTTATAGAGCTGAAGAGTTGATCTGAATCAGAGTCAGTAGAGACTATGACAACACGTTTGGTTTGTGTACTAGAAGTTGCAAGCGATGTCTTTGTTACAGAAGCATACTTTCGATCTTCCTTAGGCATTTGTCCTAATACCAAACGTCTGGCCTCGGGATACGTTATATCTTTTTTTACTTTAGTTGTTATATTTTTTTTCTCAACTTTCCATTTAGGGCAAGATCGTGAGAAAGATGTATGATCCCCTTTACAATTCACACAGGCTTCTTTTGATTTGCAGTCAGTGCTTTCGTGGCCAGCTACTGCGCAACGGGCGCAAATCAAAGTCCCGCGACAGTTAGTCTTTGAGTGGCCTAAACGTTGGCGAAGCATCTTAAAGGATTTGGTATGCAAGGTCTTACGGGTAATTTCAAGTAGCCGGCCTTAATTGAATCTGCCAGTTTCAGCGAGTGAGATGTCAGAATTAGGTGCTTCGTATTAAGTAGCTGTCCACGTCGGATTGCTATGCGACGGACATTTGTCACTCCCTGATTTTTCAACTTCTAAGTAGTTTCCTCCAAAGTAACATTAAATAACTCCCCGCAGGTAATAACCCCTTTCGAGGAATTCATAGAGCTATGAGGAGTAATAGAAACCGGTATTTGTCCAAAAGATTTTAATTTTAGAATTTTATTAGACTGTTATCGCGATGACACTTCGACGAGTAAGTCACCCGATCGAAGCTTTCGAACAAATACAACTTCTCCAATGCTTACAGTTAAAGATTTTTCTACCGAAAATGGTAAAACGGAATGGAAAGTTTCTTTTTCAGTTGAAATTCGCTTGACAATAAAAATGGTGTCAAATTGTTTTTCAGATTGTTTTGGTGCTACAAGATGCCCTCTGAAGGAAGCAAGGTTTTTCAGGCCCATACGATATTGATGAGGATTCATGCCCAGCGGCATCGCCCACCACGGAGCCCTACAAGGGATGTCAGTAACTACTCTAGATCTTCCTAGCCTCAGCACTTACCATAATGCTAACTGGTACCTATACGCTGGGAGTCACCCCCAGGGACAGTGACCATCCTTAACGCCAAGCCCAAGGAGTGATCCCTTCGCCTGATCCCTAGCAAACTAACAACTTAGGTTGATAGCTACCGGCCGATTGATACACAGTGCACCACCCGTCTAATGGGGGTATTGCTGTCCATGAGAATCAGGAAGCAAACAGAGCGGCGACAGCTTCTCATGGAGAGCTCCCTCGCCTACCCTCGAGGGAAAGAAGAACGACAGCTAAAAGCAGGAGACGGAGGGGAGAGTAAACATAAAGGGAGTAAAGATCCCTGGGTACCTCGGGATTGGGACACCCGTACTCGCCTATAGTAGGTGAGCCCCTGAGGGGCGTTATAAAGCAGATATGCCGTATCTCTTTTATTATATTTCGTGATCCTATGTTTATTATATATGATTTAAAATTCCTTCTATAAGACATAGCAAAGGTTTTACAGGTTGAGAAGTTATTTATAAATTGCATTATAAAGTAATAATCTTATTTTTAATATAACAGTCTGAATTCAAATTTAAATAATCTGCATACATTACGATTGTCCGATAAAACATTTAAGCTTATCTGTACATACATAAATCATTGTGGCTCCGTATTTTGTATAATGTTCGACATCTCCTCCTAAACAATTATGTAAAATTAAGCAAATTTTGTAAAAGAAAGAATATTGTCAATGTTTCAGAGTTCAAAAATTTATTAAATATTCAGATAATTAGTAATTAACTGAAAATTTGCCTTCTAATCAGGAAAAATAATTCCAGAAGAAATAATTTTAAACCAATTTCTATTTCTGCACAATATTTCAATTGTTACCGATTTTTGTAAAAAAATTAACGCATTAAAATTATATTACCTTGTTTAAATTTAATGTACATATTTTTATCAGGCTTTTATTTGTTTTTAAGAAGCGATTTAATGATGAACGGATTTTAAAGCGATTTAACAATGCTAAAGTGCAGAAACAAGTCGATTGACCAAGATAAGGAATGGTGTTAAGTTATATTAAAGAGGCGTTTTAAAACAACGATAGAGCAATTTTTGCCTTGTAAATTTGAACCGCTGTCAGAAGACGAGGACGACAAATGAGCTCGCAAATTAACATATTTATCATATTTTAATTATTTAGAACTTATTAAATATTTTTCTTTTTTGAATTCATTTTTGATTACTTTTTTTGTAATTGAAATTTTACTTTTGAACCCGTTTATAAGTATTTCATTGGAATCTTTTTTAAAAGAGAAAAAGTTAATACTGCAAGATCGAGTTATAAATAGTAGTCCCTCTTTTTTCTAGAACACTCCTGCACGTTTCGAAATTTCCCCTCTTTTGACTTTTCATCCCTTGAGGTTTGATATCAAAAAACAATCAAGAAAAGGAAAGTATCCTAACACTAAGTATAAAATAAAACCAATGTCAAGTTAAACTCTTAGGGTAAGCCTTATGTTAAAAAAGTAATAAAAGCATACATATTTATTTATTCTAAATAAAAAAGAATTTTTAACATTTCTTTGACTCTTACACTATATGTATAAATTATTTCTTTCTTTGAATTTATGTTAACTCCAAAATTTGAAATTCTCAATCGATTCTCCAGCATTTAATTACACCGTTATGTCAAAGGATGCATATCTTGAGCAAATTACAATACATTAAACCTATAATGCACTGCATTACATTCCTGAACCTTCAATGAGCACTTTAAAACAGTTAAACTTAAGCATCCTTGACATGGCAAAAATACTAATATAAAACATTTATTCTTAACGAAATAAAATTTTATGCTGTCAAAATCTTAACATTAATTTCAATTATATCCAAACCCATATCATTGGCGAATATCAAAAAAACCAAATGATCAAAACAATTATCGTTTTAAAGTGGCCAAAAAAGCAAATAACAGTTAAATCTCAGGATATAAAAACTTACAGCATCTAGAACTCTTGAAAACTTATTAAAATCTTTTAAATGTTGCAAAAATATTTAATTATTCAAATTCAAAATAGTTGCAACAAAAAGTAAAATGGTAAAAAAGTAAAATCTTTTAAATAAAAACAAATCAAGTTTACAGATGGGAAGACAGAAAATTATAGGTTAAAGATCAGAAAATTGTAATTATTGTATAATTCATGAAACTGTAGTAGAAAAAATAAAAAAACTTAACAGACGACTTACCTGGACTAGACACCATCATTATTTTCAGGAGTTAAATGGGCTGCATGGGTCAAACAGATTCGAGATTTCCAAACAGGCACATTATCCATCCACCAAGTACGGTTGCAACACTTTTTAATAGAGACTCAGGATTTTTGGACACTGCAGGAGTACGACTAATAAAGCAACTGCAATCAGGTATTTCGTCTTGCAGGCGCTAACCACGGATCTTAACTACATTGAGTCCAGGAACGTCGGTAACTATAGATATTTAGGTACTTCAGGGGTACGGGAGATTCAAACTTTTACTAAAAGGTATATCCTCATCCAACCGCAAAGCATGGATGTCATTCTCATCAGGTCAAGAGGGTGTAAGACCTTTTAGGCCTACTGCTCGGTAGACAGCCCTTCCGTAACATGATGAACTTGTTTCCATCTTTCAAAGAAATCACATCAGTTCAATCTCAGTTGTAGCTTTTCTCGGAGTACAGGAAATAATCTTCTAACATGTTAAAATCCTCTTTAACATCTTCATTTGCACCACAGCCTTCATGTCGAAAAAAGTGCACTTTTAATCAGAAAAATGTCTGTCATTTTATTCTTCTTCCTTTGCGTAACAAATAGGAAAAAAGAAAAAGTTTCCTAAAATTTGTTCATACCCTTATAAAAACTCCAATTCCGCCAATTTAGCCAAATCTAAACTACCAATCATTGGTCAGCCAAAATTAATGATAGGATGATTGGAAGAAAAAGTCAAAAGATTACCAGAAAAAATCAAGGATAGCACATCAGTTTTCATTCAATCACGGCAAAACAATTAAAAGCACACCCCAGATTCTAGGTGTCCTAAATGCCAAAGTTCAAGTAATAACTATGAAAAAGAATTTTCTTCTAACCAGTGAAGGTCCAAATTAATGAGGGACAAACAGAAGCTGATGTGCCCGAGGAATGTTTACGGAAAAAAGATCCAAGGGGAGAAATTTCCACATGTGCAGCCGTGTCCTAAAAGAAAGAAGGATCCTATATATAGCTCAGTCTTGCAGAATTAACGTTTTGTCTTGTAAAAGATTCTAAGACGGTACTTATATATAGGGTTCAAAAGCGAGGTTTCGATTATAAAATTTTATTTGAAAGTAAACTTAAGAAGAAAACATCAAATAAGTACTAAATAATTAAAATGAGATAAAGGTGATTTTTCGTAAATTAAAATCATCATCAATTTACTTAGTCAATGTAGCACATACAAACGCAGTTACTCATAACGAAATGACTAAAATCAATAAAATTCGGTATTTTATCTTTTGACTACGACTTTAATTCCGTATAAAATTTTAATTTCATTTGTTAGACAAAAAGGCTCTCAAAATACACATTCACACGTTAAATTTAGTAAAAATACTATATTTACGACAAAGATCTATATTTTGTAACTATTGTTCTTAATACCATGCAAAGCATTTCCGGCCTTTCCCAAGAACCATTATTTTATACGGGGAAAGGGGGGCTAGACCTTAATTGGAGAGTATGCCAGAAAGTTTCAGAGGCATCACTCCCACTATTAGGTTATTGTTTTTGCAGATAAACAGGAAAAAAGAACATAATTCTAAAACTTGTTTTTCTTTTATGCAAGAAAATTAATTTTTGAAATCTTATTAAATTCTTGACGCTATTTTTTTTTCAATATCACAGTATAATAAAGGGGAATAATTGGATACATGGAGGTGGTAGCTTATTCCCCTAATTTTTAAAACTACTGATTAATCCTTTGAGCACAGGTGTGGCATATATCTTGCGTCAGTAGATGTGTATTGTGTTGTGCATGTTAAGTTCTTTTTAATTAAGTGGATGAACTTGAAAGAAATAGGAGATTCGGATTTATAGCATCAATGGCTGTTATCCTGTTTCCAGATGAAGAGAGCAAAAATTTTATATGAATAAACACAAGAGCGCGCACACACACAAAAACAAATTGAAGTTTCAGTCAATTAACAATTACAAATCAGTTCCTCTGACGCGATTTAGTCCATATTCGAGATTCTGAAGTTTCAGTGAAACCCAGAGGTACAATAAGACGGACAGTTCTAGCAACATGGAATTGTGATAAAGAAAAGAGATACAAAAAGACCTCAAAAGAATGTGGTCAATAAAATTAATAGATATTGAAGAGCTTCAGTGCTTGAAGAGAAACTTGCAAATTGGTTTTGTTTGGAGTTATTTTACCCCAAAACATTTTTGAAGGGGATATCTTGTTTATCTATCTGTAGAGAAGTTCACAACTTGTCTCTATAATATGTGTACTTTTTGCATGAGAGAATTATGTGTTCAAAATCCTTAATGCTATTACATTCATGACAGAGGGGATTATTTTGAAGATTAAAATGATTCAACTGTCCTGGTTTTATAATTGTTTCGCTGATTAGTCTGGCCAAAACAACATCTTCCCTCCGAATTTTGAATCAAGAAGATAGTGCTTCAATGCTAGGGATGTCTAATAAGGTGATGAAATGTCTACTGTTTCTATAATTATTGTTTGTAACCTGTTGCGGCGTTTTTTTTTTACTTGAAATTATATCTTCAGGAGAGATTCATTCAATCCAATATTAATTTCAATCAAAGGTAGATTTTTATTTTGAAATTTAAAATCCATAAGAAAAATTGCGAAGAGATTAGAGTTAGACAATGGTTTTTCAGGCAAGGTGATAATTTGGCTGGTAGAGACATTTAAATTCTTAAGAATAAACGAAAAAGGGGATGGTATGTCGAATAAAAATCATTTAGTCGCATGTCAAGTTGATTTTTACAATTTATTGAAAATATTGCTTCCATTTAGAGACATCTGATTTTCATGAACGAGTGATTGCTGTTAACCAGATAGTCCAAACATTCTGAAGGTGGGTATACATTCAGAGAGGGTGCGATTCCAAAAAGGTATCATATGAGCTGAAAGAGTGGCGTAATTGCTGATCTCGACAAGAGAAGTACATACGTGGCCTTACTGGATTTACCTGTTCTAACTGAATGCAAACATTACTATACAAAACAGCCAACAAATTGGGGTTGTGGTTCCAGTAAAGTACAAATGTTTATACTATAGACGCCAATAAAGCCAAATAAATATTGACGAAAGTGGAAAGTCTCTCAGCCTTTCTAATCTCTAATCTCTCTTCCGTTAGTTTACATTGACTTCAAACCAAGGTCAAATATGGTCAGGTCAAATATGTAAGCATATAAAATGCTTAATGGTAATTTCCATACCCCATCCTCACTCTAGAACAATATTCCACATTTTTGGAAGAATTTACTTTTAAAAAGCTCTTCATTTCTAATAATGGTAAATAATTTTTTGCATCACGATTGATTTTTAAAAATAAACCTATAAGCTTATTATGTTACAGCAGTCTTACGTGTTTTTCAAAAATAAGTGTAATATATTCTCCAACACAGGTTAAGACTACGCAAAATACAATACATGAGACTCGAGAATATGGCACCAATATGGAACATAACAGAAGTTGATACTTAAACCCAACATGGTGCAGTTTTCGTGATGACCAAAGAAACATACAGATGATTAATTGTGATAAATTTATGTTGCTTTGAATATTGGAGGCATGAGTACTTGTTCTGTAAGAATTCAAGGAAATATATTTAAATATAGATCATGAACACTTTGTTTATTTTTTTAATTTAATTTATTATTTATTTATTTATTGTTTTGAAAATTTGGGAACTGTTCTCATGAATCGTACTTCAATAACGCCTGCAAAATAATATCTGTCAGCAACAAATCTTGCATACGGATATCGATATGTTTTTACAGGAAACACTCTAAGTAACTGGATCTCAAAGTAATAAAAATAAACATGTACATGGTTCTCTGTCACTTTTTTGGTGTTTCAACTGTTTATTTATAAAATGCATGTTGGCAATGTGAAACAAAAATATAAAGCATGCAGTGAAACATGATAAATGATCATGATTGCAGTAATAAATGATGATGATTGAAGAATGTGTACCAATTTGTTCTCATTCCTCAACTAAAAAGTCAATCAAAATTTTTTACTTTTATAAGTTTTCAAATTTTATAAGATTTTTTTATTTTATATTATTATTTTTATGATACCTATATACCTATTTTTATGATATCCATTCGTTGTTTTTTTTTGGGGGGGGGGGTATTTAACCAATAAGAGTGGAATGAATATCTGTGTCTATATATATACAGTGTCTCACAAAAGTGATGGGACACTTGTGCTTTACAAAAGGAAACTGTAATAAAATAAATTAAAAAAACATGTACAAATTTTTTGTGGGTGTGTTTCATACTTAAATTTAGTAACAATTATTACATAACATACATTTTGTCAAAATATTAAAATATTAATTTAATAAAAATACAATTGTTTAGAACGGAGCAAAAAAATAGCTCACATAAGTGATGGGACACCATTAGATATGCAACAAAAATCGTCTGAAATAAGCAATAAAAATATTTTGGTGGTTTTATTTTTACTCAAAAGCAATTGGCAGTGATTTATAAAATCGTCTGCAGTATTTCTCTCCAGTTTGTTTTGGAATTTTTGTGTTTTTTAGCTCTGTGCAGCCATAAATACTAAAAGAAAAGAAACTTTGCCTGAAATTCGAAAATTAGTTATTAATTTGCATATTGAACGTGGAAGATCTATTAGAAAAACTGCTGAAACAGTTAACTTGAGTCATTCAACAGTTTTCAATATCATTAAACGATATAAAAAGAATTATATTATTCAGGATAAAAGACCTGGCCGACCATCAAAGCTATCTAATGGAATAAAGTGAATTATCGTTCGAAATATTTTAAAAAAATCCAAGAAAGAGTGCTCCTAAAGTTGCTGCTGATTTACAAGCATTATATGGAATAATTTTTATTAAATTAATATTTTAATATTTTGACAAAATGTATGTTATGTAATAATTGTTACTAACTTTAAATATGAAACACACCCAAAAATGTTTTGTACGTGTTTATTTATTTATTTTATTACAGTTTCCTTTTGAAAAGCACAAGTGTCCCATCACTTTTGTGAGACACTGTATATATAAAATAAAATTTACACTTGAACAAGAAATTATTTTTTTAACTTTTCGCATACAAATTATCACTGAAAATTTTGGTATATATAAAAAAAAACAATTTTATATTTGATAAATAAAATTAAAAAATTGATAATAATATATATAAGTTCAACTATAGCGAGTAGAGCCCATTTATGATTTTGTAAAGTCTACACTCTTATTATTTATTATTTAGTCTCTATTTGTTAAGTCTATAAGTATAAATTATTTTAGTGTATACTTAATATGTGAGAAAGTAAAAATCAATACTAATTTATTTATGCACAATTGGCGTCATTTCCATTCAATTTTTCTGAACTCTTCTCTACATACATCCTTTTCTGCTACAGTTATGCTTTATTTCTGCCATTTATCTTCGCCAGCCTTCATTCTTTGTCTCTGTCAGGTCCTTAAAACTGTTTACTCAGGACTTAGTGTCATCTGTTGCAAGAGCAATAGTTATTCGTTGTGTAACATGAACCTTAAGCCTGAAAGGCTCTCATGTGCCTAATATCCATTTTATTGCTCCCGTTCTGTGAGCTGGAGAGAAAAAGCAGGCAAAAGGGATAAATTCCGCTTTTGTAGTGGAAAAAAACAAGGACAAAATTGTTCTTAGCGAGGGAAAAGCATCTGAGAACTCTAATTTCAATAAAAGCTAGTCAAAGAAAATTTAGTTCATTATTATTGGATTTGCCTATCGTTAAATTTTAGTTAAACTATTTATCAGCTAGTAAATACTGCTTAAAAAAACAACAAATAAGCCCAATAAAAATAAATGAAAGAATGAATATTAAATTACAAAGAAATGTTAAAAAAACTGAATCAAAAATACAAATTAATAATATGAATACATTTAACAAAACTAAAATTCATGGGATTGAAAAAAGTTAGAAATATAAAATCTGGAAACAAATTATGAAATAAAATTAATAAATGCAAATATAGTCAACAAAATAGATAAATTGCAACGCACCCAAATAAACTTTTGTTCTTAGGATTGGAAAATGTTATGTCCATTTTTATTTTTAGCGTTTTTATATTAAAGTTAAAACTACTGCTTTAAACCGCATCACAAGTAAATTAGGATGGATCGCGCATTTTCTAAGGTTTCTCAGAAGACAGCATCTTATCCAGCAAATCCTTTTTTAAATTACCAAATTACAATTAACGGCAATTTTGCATTTATTTGTATGCAAATAACTAAAACTGTGAAATATATTATTTTATGATTCTTTCTGACAATGTATTCTAATGTTATATCAGAGTTTATTTATGAATTATAAGAATAATTATCATTTTATATCTAATTAAAGCTATGGTATATCCGCGTAAAGATGAAATTTCAATGATTATAAAAAAAACTCCCTCCAATGGATTGAGAAGTGATTACCATCATTCTTTATTAAAATAATACAATTTTATTCTTTTATTCTTCATTATTGAAATTTCTAATATCATAATTTTTTTAATCTTTATACAACAATCTACTTTTAATGACTTATTTATTTTTGAAGAATTTTTGATTATCTAAAAATATCATAACAAAAAATAATCTTTTATTTTAATTTTCTTTCAGCTTTATGGTACTTTAGAACCCGCTTTTGGATCTGCAACTAGGATATCTTGGGCCTTATGATTTTCACCCATGATGAGGGAAAAATATCTAGTTAAACTCGTATTCTTCATCAAAACAACAAGGGGATATCTGATCTTTTCGATCACGAATTAAGGGCTGAGACTCGTAAAAGCTTATATTCTATCCTGAGACATCATAGCCAGCTTTGTTTTATAAAAAAAATCTGATAAAATCTCTGTTTATATGTTATACATTTTCATGTGGCGAGTAATGTGTTATTGTTTTTTTCCTTCAATATAACAACATTCCGTTTTGAAAATCCACGAGACTTTTTTATTTTGATAACCCATATAAAATTTAACGAAAGTTTGAATGATGAAGATGATATCCGTTTTGATATCTATTTCCCAATTACTACTCCACATGGGCAGGAAAGCAGTTGATCTTGATGAAATACAGGTCTGTGCCAAAGAGAGTCATTGATGGAACCTTGGTTGCTTTCTTTTTCGAAGCCTAGATTTTGCCATCAGACCACCGCGACCTTCAGAGAATAAAATGCCGTAACATCAATA
>JAPMOR010005167.1:0-13497 GCA_026543865.1 Argiope aurantia
TTTCAAATAAATGTGAATACAGTAATTTTGGTAAAAGCATATCTAACAATTCATAAAAATTCTAAAAACATTTAAGCGGATGGCTTGTGTAGCTCGAAATAAATACAAATAATTCAATAATTTCACGCAAATTTCAGACAGAAAAAATGTCGCGATGAAATATAGGTTAATATTTCAGAGTGTTGCAAGGATTTTTGCAAAAGACAAAAGAATATTGTTTTCGTAATCGTTAACACTCATCAAATGAATTTTTATAAAATAAAAGCTTTTGAAAATAAGTGCAAAGAATTAAATGTTGCACCAGACTCTAGAAGGAAAGTTTTTATATCATAAATTTAATTTATGATAGATGTTAATATATGTTTACGGCGAGTTTTGTTTACCTATTTGGACGATTAATGTAATTATACTGAAAAAATTGTAAAACATTTATAAAAAAGAGAATAATGTAATGAAAATAATATTGTTTGATACATAGTGAATTGTTTGTTTTGAAGATTATTTAATTCATATATTGTTATCAATAATAATAAATAAACCAATTCAAAGAATAGTGAAAAGAATAACATAATATTTTATTATATGATGGAAGATCAAGATCCAAAAGATATTTTTCTTTTCAAAACATCAAAAGCCTAAAATTTGCGTTCTGAGGTGGTTTCATTTATCAAAACAATCTCGAAATATAATTGTAAGTTTTTTTTAATAAATTGAAGAAATTTACTTTCTGAGCAATATCGAAATTTGATATAATTAAATATGACATAATAAAATGTTAAATAAATGAAAAATAATATGGAAACTGCAAATATAATGGTTTCGTGAAATTAATCTTAACTATTATTTTAATGTTAGAAATAATACTTACTTTTTAATAATAATACTGTTATTGAAAAAGATTTTAGAAACGTATTTCTTAGAGGAGTGAAAATTAGAATCTTATTATTTTCTGTCATATAATATTGAATTTATAGCTTATTTTCCTAACTGTAATGGACTCAATTTGAAAAAGCCAATTCGCAATAATTTTTTTCTTCTTATACAAAACAAAATGGCGACAAATGAACCACAGTTTAATTAATTTATCTCATTAACTCATAATTATGTTTTGAAGTATTAAAATAATGTTTAATTATCCAAAAAACATAAATAAGAAACTTTAAAATTCCATCCACTAGGAAGAGAGTGAAAAATTTATTATAAATTAAATCTTTGTGAACAATAAAAAAATACAAAGTTAACTAAAACTGAATAAGAATTCATGAATTTATAAATTCCCTTAAAAAAACTATAAAAACATAAAATACATACTTTTAAATAATTTAAAATGCTACTTTTCAAAATAAAAGGGAAAAAAATCCCTACCATTCGAGCTTTTCACAAACGCTTTTCCCTTTCAGCATACTTATTGTTTTCTCAATGCAACATGCTGGCAAAAATATCAATTTTACCAAGAATTATTGCAAAAAAACATTTTTCGAAATTGTTTGCCATAAGTACGAAAAAAAAATCATTATTTCAACTAATACATGTTCTTTCGATTCCAACTTTTGAAAATGAATCAAGTTACATAAAAATATATCATTGCTTTGAGAATTGTAATGCTTATAGAAAATATTATTCGAATAGATTTTTTTAGATGTTATAATTCTCATTTAAGATCTATAATGACAAAGAATGATTTGTTAAAGTTACATTGCATCTCAACCACCTTTTAAAATATACCCACTGTTACAGAAAAATAAAAATCCGAAGTTTTCACAGAAATCAATCTGCCATTAAAGGCTTTCATGAAGTGTTTTTACAGCATTCATTATCAAGTATGGGTTTTATGTCAGTAATTTCCTTAACTTTCTCTTTTCCAGGTTTGCGTTGCTCTCAACAAATGCTTTCTATTAGTGACTTCCATTGAAAATATAACTTTTTATAGAACAGCGTTCGGAATTTCCAATTCATTACTGTTTAGCGACAGTGGATGTGCCGAAACTGTCGAATTAAATCCCAAGGTCTTTTCATTTATTTCTTCTACAAGTCTTCTATTTATTATTATTATTATTTTGCTTATTCTTTCGTCAGATTTGTAGATTGCATTTAGTATATAAATTATAAGTAATTATTATTAAATTATAAGTAATGATATTTTTTAAAATATAATTTAAATCTTAACCAATTTCTTAAATTTTATCTTAAATTAGCCATTCTAACTTCATTCTAAAATTTTCACTTATTTCCTGATTCAGTGCCTACTTTTTATTTATTATTTTTAATTGTTTTTAACGAGCGTTTAACAAAATTGCGAATTCCGTCGTTCCCACACCAGGAACGACGGGATAATAATCTTTAACACTTACTCAAGCCTTTCAAAGATACTTAAGATTCCCTTGCCTATGTCGCCAACCCCCCGGGGGGCACCCCGAAATGAGGATGAGAGGCTTCCGGCATGGTGGTTGGATCTCGCCACCCTGGAGGGAACACTAATAGGTGGGGGATCTAACTCCTCCCATTGATGACGGGACATACTTCCTACGGGAAGGGTTGTACCGTGGCCGGTGATGGCCCTTAGGACTCAACCACAATTCCCGCCAATTGCTTTAGCGGTGATCCGGTCATTCAGTTCTATGGTTTAAATCCGTGAGCCTTCGGGCGGGTCGGAGAGTTAGATGGTTGACTTGCCTAAGTCGCCACGCGGCAAAGAAATGCCTATCAAAATTCTCATAGCAAAATCGTTGAAGGAAAAAAATTCGGAGACTTTATTTTTGTATCGCGATGTAAACAGACGTCATTTTATAATCAATTATATATAAATGCTTACAACTTCACATTCACATTTTATTTCTCTCGTCATTTTTCATATTTGATGAAAAATTTCTGAAAAAAATTTCCATGCATTTCAAAAGTTGTTTTGAGGTAATGGTAAAAGAAATTAAATAAGTGGAAAGAATTAATTCATGCTTAAAATAGATTTGATCATTACTTGATAATTGATTTTGCTTAATTGATAGATGTTTATTAAATGAAAAGTAAAGAAAGAGTGCTAAGCACTTTAAAATAAGCAATTTAATGCATGCCTAAATGTTTATGATTAAATTACTCCAGAAAGCTTTCGGCTTTGAGATATTGAAATCTTAACTTTTCTCCAATTGTAGATCTAGTTTGCATTTTTGTCTTTCATAATTGCAGTTTGCTCTGATTTAAATAAACACTATTAATCAATTTAAGGAAATATGTTTAAAAAATATATTTAATAGCATAACAAAAATATACTTTTGTTTTAATTATTTTCTAATCTATAGTTTTTAACTCACTAATATTACCTGAAATGTGATCGAATTTTGAAATATATGTTTCCCGACAGTTTTCAAAACAGAAGGCGCCGTTATTTATCCAATTTTCATCCAAAATACAAGATTTTAGCAACCCAGAAAATATGTAAGCAATTATTTACAAAATTCCGTTGTTGCCCACTTGAAACAATTCAAGTTAAATGAGACTGATTTAAAATATGGTATTCGGAAATCTGCATTAATAGCAGTGACTTTTCATTATCAAGCGATTTACCCAAGAAATTTCTACTATAAGTAGCACAAATGAGAGCTAATTATATTTGAAATGCTCCCAGACAATATTCTTTCATTGACTCATTCATAAATTCATTAGAATTTGTTAACATCTTTGACACTTCGATAATTTACGATCCCGTCCTAAAATGGCAAGATATCCATTCCGGAAAGTACTGCTTAATTTCCGGTAGTGTTAAGATGACGAGGACACTTGATAAAGGACTACCTTTTAAATTTTGAAATCCTTCCATTGGAAGGACATTGATTCTTCTGGGATTAATATAATCACAATATTTATTTGGCGGATATTTGATGATTACATCATGTCCACGGGGGTGCAGTAGCTTCTGAGGGTAAAGATCCCTGAGCACCCAAGGGTAGAAGTTTCACTTCTAGCTCATATGAAACTGGCACTCACACCTTCGCTAGCACAACCCTTTTTACAGGGGGACTCTTTCACACACCTCACAGATGGAACACAGAGAGAGAACAACCATGCAAGAACCCGGACTCGAACCCAAGACAACCAAATCACCAGAAAAACGCGTTAACCCTAGGGCAGGATTCCGACTGCGGATGTTTTGAAAAGATATGTGTCGAATCTATTACTCTTCGCTACTGAAATTATTGCCTAATAATCACGGCACTTTGCTCCCCCTCCCAATAATAGGGTTAACAAAATTCAATGATATAGGAGGTACCATACAGGGGCATCAATTTTTTTTTCGCTTCAGTTATAATTCAGAAAAAAATTCAATTCAGAAAAAAGTTATAAGTTATTGGATAGGGCGTATTACCTTTTCCCTTTAAAAAAGAAATTTAAATAACCTTTTATGAGTCTGAGTTCGATAACCGAAATAACTCATTAACGAAGATTTTAACATAGAGTGAATTCAATAATGGTTGAATTCACTCTATCATAAAAGGACTCTTCATGAAAGGACTTTTATCAATCTGTTGAAGATAACGAATGTATATCAGGGATATAATATTTTTTCTTGACAGTAATTAAATTTTGCAATAATTTAAACATTATAATTTATGAATATGACTTAGTTTAAACAAAACATCCTGATATGTGATGTAATAACTAAGAAAAACCCGCAATTTTCTTTTCAAAACGAGTTCCATGTTTCTAAATAGGTCGAAAGTCGTTATATCGGACTTCTTATGTACAGCCGACCATCCCGCCACCATAAAACGGAGGAGTATCGACAGGATTCTATATTGGATGACCTTTAACAAGACTCTCGTTTTTTGTCTTCGTTAGGATTATAAGTATTGATTTTTATCTTGTCATATTCAAAATCCAAAGTCTCTTCAAAAGACGGATATTTTAAGGATAGAAAGACGGGATAATTTGTCCCGTTATTCTATTATTGGAATATAAGATCTATAGAACGTTCTAACGATCTTTGGAACGTCTTTACTTATTTTTTTTCCCGCTATTATCGAAAAAGTACCTATTGTTCTGTCTCTATAGATCTGACTCAATCAGAATAAAAGTGAAACAATTATTTAGACGGTGATTAGTGGCGCAATAGAATAATATTACAAGGGGAGAAAACTTTAAAGATCGGCATGGTTAACGATTCTTCCTCTCCGTCATTAGAGGTAAATTTTCCCATCAAGCATTGACTGATTTACTGATATAGTCGAGCAGGATACTCTTTACATAATGAAGATCAATCAACGAAACAACGACACGTAGGGAGAAAGATTTTAGAACATAAAACTACCAATTCATGCCTTCCATCTATTCTAAGGGAAATAAAATTGTAGATTTCTATCTATATTTTTAACTTTAGTAAATATACCAATTTATGCACAAATGTTGTTGTTGGTTCTTATGGCACTTGCCCTAGACAAGTAAGCGGAATAATACGTCAATGATTTTAAGTCGAGAGAGCGTCTATTTTTTGCAGTAGCGCTATCTAGCCCCAAGAGTACTGCTTAGCTACTCATGCGTTAAAGCACTTTTTACTTCATTCGCTCATCCCCTAATTGTCATTTAGACCTGAATCAGAGAACTATCACCTCTGAACCAGTACCCCCAATGGTATTGTCTCGACATGGATGACGTTGCGGCCGCGACAGATTTATTTGTGCACCAGCCACCACATACATGAGGAGTTTTCGGCCGGTGGAGTTCGAATTCCCAACTCAAGGGATGCGAATCCGGTGCCCTATTAACCAGGCTATCCCAGCATGAGCAAATGTAAAAATCTTAAATCTGATGACTAGAAATAAAAGAATGCTTTCTGATCAGATGTGAAATAAAGTATAAATACTGACCTGATTAGAAATAAAGTATAAATTTTGATCTGATGGCCGGAAACGAACGATGTAACATCCGTCTTCTTGTTCAATTTCTCGATCGACTGTGTGCCATTAAATAATATGAGAATTTAAAAAATAATTTTTGTGCACTTTTCACGAAATATCATAATGCAGATTTAACAAATGTAAATGATATTTTTGAAATTCCATGACTTTTAAAAAAGCCCAGTTAGTAAAGTATTTTTGATTATGGTATTTTGCTATAGTATAATAAAAAAAAAATCTGGGAAAAAGTTCCATGGAGTTTTCTGGGAAACTGGAGGGTATATTTCCGATTAAAATTGTCAGCATTCCATGACTTGAAAAAAGGCTTGTCTTAAAAGTGGACATTGTATTTTACGGTATGATTATACAATTTTTTTAAACTAAGCAATTGTGAAGAAAAATTTAAACATGGAATTAGGTAAACAAAAATAAAATAATAATATTAAAAAAAAAAAAACCAAAACATGCATTTTGAGACGGGGAGGAAGTATTATAATGTTATTTAGGGTTATCAAGTCACTGTAAGTTCATAATTTTAATTGCCAATGTCTCCGCCAATTTTAGAGATAATTCCAAGAAACATTTTTCTGTGTTTTTAATAAGATATAACATGCATTTTTCTAATTAGATTTTTTACTTTTCTCCTTTATTTTTCGAGTTATATTTTATAACTTCCTTATTTAAACGCTAGAGGACACTGTAACCTGTCTCAATAAATTCAAAATTATCTCTTTATTAAAGGCGTACCTTATTTCCCTCGCTATACGAGACACGTCAAAATGACTTTGCTGATTAATTATATATATAATTAAATAATATATGCAGAATTAGTACTATACTATATCAATAATATTATAATACTATATCAATAAATTTTATTTAATAATCCATTTAATGATCAGGAAACATATAAAAAGTATTTTTAATTTAAATCTTAGAGCAACCTGGTGATATATAAATTAATTCGCTCTTTAATAAAACCCTCGGGCAAATATTCCGATTAGAGACTGAGTAAAAATTTAACAATTCTTCGATTTATTTCTCTCTTCTCAATGAAATTTCTTCTTCTCCTAATTAAAACAAGAAAAGTGATTTTAGACTGTCTAGACGAATCTTAATGAAATTCTGCTTTAAAAGGAGATCTAAGATGACTGCAAAACTCACATAACGGGCACTCCAAACTACGCGAGCAGTAATTGCAGCTTCAGATGGTTCCAAGATATGTATCCTAAAATACAATCGTTAAGATTAGACGTTAGCTCCCATTTCTTGACAAATATTTCTTTTTTTTCCCCTTATACTTATGTTCTAGAAATACACGTAGAGATATTTATCTTTTTTACTGATTACTTTGACACATTGCTATTTAAACCCATTTACTACTGATTATTGTCTTTAGTAAGAGTTATTAGATTTGTTTCTTCTTAAAAACTAAGTCTTCCTTGACTGAGGAATCACAGAAGATTCCCAATTCGGGAAAAGCTTTTGAGGCAATAAATATAAATATATTTTATGATCTAAGAGTTTATATTTTATTATTTTAAGTTCTTCTGGTTTTGTTGGGTCCAAATGATTCTAGGAACTATTCCCCGATAGATACTCCATAAGTGGATTATTTTATTTGTTAATAAATTTCATTTTGCAATTGCATTAGGGTTGTTTTGGGGGAGACATTGTAGCTTTGAATAACTATCAGATAACGTGGATGATGCTTGAACATTTCATCTCTTCCAAATAAAAGATGAAGGGCGTTTGTTTTTCGACTGTTTAAAAAGTACTTGTCCAATATATTCTGTGAAAATTTAGGTAGATTCCTTCTGGAAAATTTTCTTCATACGTTTTCCTAATTTTTTTACCTTTCAAGTCTAAAATCCTTCATTTATATTGCCGCATTGAAGATAGACAGCCGAATCTCCATGGCCGAATGGTCATGGCACTGGTCTAATAATCAAGAGACGGTGGGTTCGAATCCCGTTTGGGACAATGCGATTTATAGTATATGTAAATATTTAATTACTTGATTTTATGTTTATGTTTTCCTTTATTTCATGTTCCAGAAGATTCTGGGCATTTATTTCGTTTACCAGACAAGTGTTCTGGACTTTTCTTATTGTCTCCAGAAAAGTGTTTTGGAACTTTCCCTGCTAGTATAAAAGCAGGGGATTTGTCATTCACTGTGTTCTGAGTTCAGTTAATAAATTGGTTTAGCTCTACTTCTTGTGTGTGTCATTGAGTTCCACACTAGACAACCTACGTGACAATATGCTGCTGGAAAAACGAATATCTCATCTAAGTTCGTTGACTGGTCATCTAGCCCAGAGGGAGGGAAGATTTTCCCCTTACCTTTGACTATGAAAAATGAGTTGTAGTTTTTATTTCTCCATAACACTCTAGAGATTGATAATGGAAAGATCAGTCGAACTACAGGTTTATCATCATACAATGTTTATATTGAAAGTTTCTCGATAGTTGCAGTGCCTTCGAAGTTCAGTGCCAGTTCGAAATTTCGGCGATCTTTTAATACATACTTGTGATATTATGTTAATCGAATTGTCATCAGACACATTGTCTTGAATTCTAAAAGTTTTAACTTTTTCCGAAATGTTCATTTCCTTCATTCAAATTCCTTCATTTATATCTCAGAATATGACTAATTTCCTCGTACCTTCCTCTACCAGCTTGCCTTTATTGAGTTTTTGGTGAATTCGGATTTTCTGACATCTTTGTCATCTATTGTCGATATGAAGTGAAAAGATCTGTTCTATAACATTTCATGTTTACATCAACATTAGAGTGGAAGGTGTCATGTTACGGGATATTTATCTTCTTTTGAATTGCTTTTTTGGCGTCGGAGAAAGTCCACTGAAACAAAGGGATTGTTTTATCTTCAAACATCTTGTGCATCTTACAAATATAGTCATTTCGGGCAACATAATACAGATCTCGAGTTCCTTAGCTTCAGTGAAATACTAGTGACATTACATCAAAATAATTTCAAATTTGAATTTTTAGGTCTACATGAAAATAAAAACGAAAGAAATGTTCATCAAAAAGGTAAATTTTTCGTAAAAATATTGGACTTTTGACTAGAATATTAAAATGGATCCAAGAATACAAAAAAGCAATAGTTTTGATTTATGAGATAAAAATATTATCATGATACTAAAAAGAAAAGGAGTTTGTTAAATTGTAGAAATATATAGGCAGCATTGTAATAATTAAAAGGTCACACAAATAATACCGACTCCGATGGTGAGGTTGTTTAATAGTATATAATAACAATATGTCTCATATTAGCCGCTATATTTATCACATATTTCGAATGTTGTAAATTTAGCGGTCTTCACTTGATTGATGGGAAGGAATTGAATGAGCAATTCACAATGAGGCGAGTGTATTTTCTGGGAATCATTCGTTATACAGGAAAATTCTGAAGTAGTTCAATGTGAATTGTGAATCTAAAGCAATTTTAGAAGAATTCAATGGAAGTATATTTGATTTCATTCATTGCTTTTTTTGACCTTTCAATCTTTATACAATATCTTGAGTTGGATAAATGTGTGTTGAAAATATCCTTTTACCGAATTCCTTTTTTGATTTGTTTTTGAATTTATATATATATATAAGTAAAAAAACCAAGTTAATAGGAAAAAACCAAAATTAAACCAAATAAAAAAAGAATTTGGCGTGAAGACTTTTTCAAGGGTAATTCTCCGGCAGAGATTAAAAATAAGGGATTTTTTTTTCTGTGAAGGAATGCAGACTAAACAGTCTAATAATGATTGCTCGTGACACGAAAATACCCTGAAATTAGGCCTAAGAGATATACCATTTTAACAGAAAGGATAATAGAAAACAATAAATTAGAAGAATACATCCACTAATAAGCAAAAATACAAGAACAAAAATAACGCAAAATAACGATATTATAATACTCAAACTAGTAATGAAATAAAAAGGAAAGAACATATGAGCAGCAGGCAATTAAATTTTAAGCTAACTTAGCTGCTTTAAGCAGCTAAGTTAACTTAGTTAGCAGCTTAAGTTTAGCTGCTTAGCTTATTTAAGCTACTCTTAACACCTCCAAGCTAACGCATTCAAGGTAAAAAACAATTGGACGGCCTCAGCGCCATCTACTGAGTTATCTAATAATCAAAGAAAGGTCTATTTTAATTTTAGGTAAAGGATTAATTCCAAATCATACCTTGTTTAATCAAAAAGTTGATATTGCAGTAATTCCTGGGAAATTCATTCACTGTAAACTGCAATATGAATTGTGCAGAATGCTGTTTCCACATTAAAAGGAATGAATTTGTTCAATAAAGCAATATTCTTTTTGTATAAAATTTAATATGCATGAATAAATGAAGAAATTTGCATATGTTATTACATGGTTAGCTATGATTGTTTTTATCTTACAATCTCTAATTTAATATTATTTGGCCTTAAAGATCTTTGAGGTTTTTATTATTTTTCAGTTTTGAAGAGAGTTTTGAAAACTCATTTAAATAATTACAAGAAATTTCACCGATGAGATTTTGATAAAGTTTTCATTCACATATTATAATATTCATCAATATTTTTGGCGAAGTGTATTAAAAATATTTTAAAATTGCGTATCTAAGTAAATTTAAAGATCGCTGATATTTTTGTCCTGTTCATTTATTAGATCATATATTTAAATACGATCAATATTATGGATTTAAGAAGCTTGATTTACGCATTTTAATTAAAATCTTTATATTAAAAGAAAGTTGGAAATGGCTCATTAAATTCAAAATTTCTTATTTCAGTTTGTTTACCAAAGTATCCTTTTCCTAAGTTTTGTTTTATTGTTAGAATTGTTTTATTTTAAGAATTGACGCTGCTTGAAACGAAGTAACAAATTTTTATTTCTTAGAAAAATTTTTAAATTTTGCATGGTATCTTATTAGGCAAAACTCAAAGGATTAACCATACTTGCTTCTTACTTCTTTCATTACTCTGCAGACAAAAAAGAACTATCATAAATATTTAGAAATTTAGATTAAAATGCTAAGGCGAGAATAGAAAAATGAAAAAAGTTGTGAAAATCCTTCATTGTTGGAGAATATGAAGGATTGCCAATGTCTTTACCAAACACTGGCCATCTCTAGCTTTATCCCCTCTTCCCTCTCTACGCCAAATGCCGAATTAAGAGAAAAACGCGCCATTTGGCGTAGATGCTATCCAAATAGCGAGAACTTCCATAAAAATATCACTAAATTGATATCTTTTATTCGAGTAAGGACATTAAATATAATAAAGAAAATGAGAATATAATAATGAAAATTAAATTCTTTTTTTTCAGTCGTATAAATTTTATTTTCATTCAATGTTTTTTCCCTCTAAATTTAAGAAAGAATTAAGATTTAAAAAAAATATATTTTACAAATAATTACTCAATTATTTTTATTACGAGATGTAATCTCACTGCTATAATGTTAAATGTTTTTGTTATGTGCCCATTATCGCTGCGATCGATTAGAAAGTTAAAATACAAGAAAATACAAGAATGTATTGTTATGATGCGATTCTTTTTTGGAATTTGAAGTTCAAATCGTCATTATTTAATTTCTGTTGTTAACTGGAGACTCTTGAGCAGAGCTGGGTGAGAGTATCACCCAGTTTGAGAATTTTGCTCAATATTCTACAGAGATTTGCATTTCTGACGATAAATTATTATGGCAAATTTTATTTATTTTGTTGTTGAATTTCAGACATAACGTGCTCATATTAATGTGGACAGATGAACAGCCAAATTTTCTTTGGTTAATTTCAATGTAACTAAGCATCAGATAGTACCAACTCTTAATAGTAATTTATATTATACGGTAGCACTATATGCTAAGAGTTTACACTTTATAGGTGCTGTTGTTTCTGAGCAATAGAGTCCAGAGTCAAAAACAAAAATAAGCACATATTTCAGTAGAAATCTTACGATTAAATATCTGATCTAATATAAAACGGTTTAAACTACATTAAAACAATGAAATTTTTGGAAAATGATAAAATAATATTTTTAAATACATTATCAAATTTTACAAGGAAATTAAATGACATATACATAAATTATCATTAAAAATAATTTTCAGAATTTTCAAACTACTTGAAATTATTTTTATGAAATAATATTTTCTGCTAATATTCCAGAATAGCATTGAATAATTTTTAATTAATTAAAATCTCACACATATGGATCCAAAATCCTTATTCTTCTCAATCAATTGTATTTTTGTCAAATTTATATTTATTTTGTTTTATTAGTTTATCGATGTCAAACCACATAGAAATACACATATACATTCGCATTTACTAATAGTTTAGATTAACTAGAGTAAATATATTAAATATATTTATAAAACTACCACATGTCTTAAATTATTAGAAAGATATTTCCTAAAAAAACTTTTAACAAATTTAAAAGTTATTTTTTTAAGATTAAATAATGTTTTTTTGCCATCAATGTTAAGAAAGGGTTATAGATGAATAAATACTCATTTTATATTCCTTTTTATATTTTGTCGGAATAATCGTCTATCATAAACTCGATAATTTTGCAACAAATAACGTTTCTTTCTATTTTTAAGCCAATGAATAAGCTATACGTAAGTATAGCTTAGTAGTTTTAGTAACAGTTAGTTTTAGTTTACTTTAGTTAGTTAACTTTTAATTTTAGTAACATAAAATACTTCCAAGAAAGTCTTTTTTTCAACTGGGTACATTTGAGGATACATTGAGCAAGTAATTTTCCACTGGGTGCATTGAGGGCTAAATAAGAATTCTCAAAAATAACATTTTAAACATTTGAGAACATGATTTTGTATTGGTTAGGAGGCTTTCAAGCTCGAAATTGCGTAGGCAATGAATATTGAAGTTCGAAATTGCGTTGACAATGAATATTGAAGCTCGAAGTAGCGTAGGCAATCAATAAAACATGAATGAGCAATTTTCATCATCATCTTTTAATTGTATATATTTTTTATCTGCAATTACCAGTATTGCATTATTATTATGTATGCTTCTTTGAAAGCAGATACGTTTTTAAATGGTTGACCTGCTTTTACCAGTGTTGCTTTATTATTACGTATGCTTCTTTGATAGCAGATGCGATTTTAAAAGGTTGACGTAGAACTATGACATCGTAGTTGTTATTTCATATCAAAATCAGGTTGAGTTCCAAAACTTGGATACAATCGATAGCTTAAAATTTTCCTTGTCTGTTGATGGTATGTTTTTGCATTTTTGTTTTTTCTTTAGTGTTTTATTCTTTAGTGTTATTTTATGGTATTTTGGTTTTTATTATTATTGTATTTTTACTTATTAGTGGTTTTTCTTCTAATTTGTCGTTTTGTGTTTTCCTTTCTGTTAAAATGGTATATCTCTTGGGCCTAATTTCAGGGGATTTTCGGGTCACGAAGGAATCATTATTAGACTTAATTATCTGGTTTTCCTTAACAGAAAAAATCCCTTTTTTTGAATCCCTGCCTGAGGGTGACCCTTGAAAAAGTCTTCAGGCCGGATTCTTTTATTTCATATTTTTTTATTTGGTTTATTTGTTTTTCCTATTAACTTGATTTTTATACTTTTGTGT
>JAPMOR010005167.1:13597-24241 GCA_026543865.1 Argiope aurantia
ATATATACAGGGCAATATAATAATAGAGAAATGATAGAGAGATGGAGAGAGAGAGGGAGAGACAGATAGAGAAGTCTCGTGATTGTTTCAAACCTGTTTAAACTTTTTAATGACTTAAATTAATTTAGGTAAATAATGGTATAAAAAATAATAATGTTCACACATGATAACGTGAAATTTGTAATCATAGATTTCATTTTAATTTATCTCCAGCCTTGTATATTTTTTTAAAATTAATATTTCTTTCAAGAAAGTTGAATAACGCTCAGCTGAAAATATTTTAATCTGTGAATAGTATATATAAGACGAAATGAAACGAAATTATATGCATTCGTATAAAGTGATTTTTGTAATAGGTATTTTTATTATGCATTATTCGCTTAAATCTAGAAGATTGAAGTCTCATTTGGAATCGATAGTAGAAAAAAAAGTTGCTGGATTCTTGAGATGCATCAAAATATATTTTTCCTTACTAATTCGTACTTGTTTTATAGGACTTATTTGTTCTTCGTTTCATTATTTTTGTTTGTAACTATTTGCATATTTTTTTGAATATATATAATATTTTTCGATGTAAAATTTATGATATTTGTTATTTGAAATCCCGTAGGAATATTATTGTATGATATTTCTTATATAATTATTAACAGAATTATTGAATATGCTGCAATTCTCAATATTAATCGTTTTGCCTGACGCTTTAGAACGTTGAAAAAAAGATTACAATTTTAGAATACTTTGTAAAATGTAGTACTATAAATATTTTCTATATGAATTTTATAAAGAAAAACAAAGAACATATTGTATTCAAATTAATTAATATTCTAACAATTCTGAAGTATTCTGTGTGCCTTCAGTTTGTTTAAAATGAAAAATCTTCAACAATTGAACTTGCAATTCATTAGTCTTTCCTTTTATTTGCTGTTTATAATATTCTGTAAAGTGAAGCTGTGTTTTGTATTTTATGTATTTTGATTTATTAGCATATTTCTTGCATATTATTGTTTTAATTATATTTTCTTTGCCGTGCGGAATTTTACCTCCAATTTTCTTAGGTGCATGATCTGAAATAAGTAAATAAATATCGGGGTAGGCTGACTTCCTCCTGATTTTCGAGGTTTCTGAATACTTCATTTTTAATAGGCAATTAAAATTGGTAATACATAATATTATCAATAAATTCTTTGAAAAGAAATTCTTGCTTTTTTATTAAAATCGAAAAATGTGTGTTTTTTTTAACAAAACATAAAAAAAAATTCTGATACTTAATAGTTCTGTTAATATTTTATAAGGAAGAAAATAAAAACAGAATTAAAAAGTACACTTTATTTAACCTTTAACTTTACACGCAGAATGAAAGGAACAAAAATTGAAAATTCTGAACTCCGCTGAGAGCCCTCACACAGAAATGTTCCACAACACGACGAATATAAATTCATTAAACGTAGCGATGTTTGTTCTAACTATTATAGTTTTCTTCAGAGTGGTAAAATGATTGTAAGAAGGCAGTAAAGGTACTAGAGTTTTCCGTACAAAACATGTCACCTACTTTTTTCATAAAAGTTTTTCAAGCATTTACTTTAATAACACAGAATTTCTCAGAAATTTCTAAAATAAATAAGAACTTTTTAATTTTCTTTTTTACAAGATATAAACAGCAGACTTCAAATTCTGAGCTTAAGTTAACACAATGAAATCTTTTCTGCAGTGTACTTGTAGTTCTATAGAAAATTCTGCAGGTGTGCCTTGGAATTTTCGCCAGGTTTTTTTTTTTTTTTTTTTTTTTTGTAAACATGTATGAATGTTCTTTGAAGAAATATTAATTTTATATTCAAATATATGTTTTTGAATTTTTGAATTTGTAGTTAGAATTTTAATTTACCAGGCAAGAAAATTGAAGAAACTTTATATAAAAGAAAATAACTATTTGATTGTGACACACGTGAAATTTTAGAAGCTTTGAATATCATTTTTTTATTTTAAATTATTTTCTATTTTGGTGAAAAAGTTTGTAAGATAACTGAATTATGATTTCATCAGGTATATAAAATGACATAAGATTTTCAAAAAGTTGCTAAGTAATAGGGCCATATTATGAAGTTATAATTGAGATAGATCTGCATATGCACAAGAAAGTATTTTTAGAACAATCCATGTAAATATCATAGAAACTCAACATTGTAACTTGATTAGATCTACATTCCTTCAGAGCCTTAAGGCGTCATAAATTTAAAATTTATCTAAAATATTTTCTTCCAATTTTATAGGAAAAAAAACCTTCCATATTTCATAGCTTCAATGAATGAAAAAATTTTAGTTGAAACTAAATACTTTTAATACTAAATACAGATTTTGATACTATAGATGGCACTTTCAATATTCCATGTGTAGTTATTAAAAAAACTTGCAAAATTAAAAAAAAATATATTAGAAAAAAATAAATGAATGGGAATTCAACTTCCGATTGCAATGCTGAAAGTCAAACAACAGGCTCGAAGATAAATTTTAATAGAAAAATATCGATGAGCAGACTGTAAATACATTTCCATGGAAACGAATTTGGTGAAAGAAAAGTAAGATCTAACAACAAAAAGTATTGAATTCTAAAAATATTTTAAAGTCTTTTGAAGAGGAAGATTTTTCGAAATAATGCACATTTTCCAAGGATCTCAAACCGACATAAATAGAATTTGAGGAAAGAATACTTTGGCTAAACGGCTAAAAGGAAGTATCTTCTGAATTAAGTTTAACAAGAAGCTTTGAACTACAGTTATACCTGGAAAAACATAATGTCAAATTTAAATTTCAATATCAGAAGTGATGAGAAAATGCTAAGAAGTTTATATATTTATATGAGAATTGTAACTGAAAAAAGGGGCATAGAAAAAATATTCGATAAAAAGAAATTTAAACAGATAACATATAAGTTTTTAATTTTTAATGTTCTTTCCTTTAGAAACTCTTCAGATAAATAAACAAATAGTTCCTCCAACAAAATTTAATTGCTGAATTAGGCAATTTTTCCCTATCTGAATTTTAAACAAAATATTTAAAAAATCAAGACATCCATTAATAATGAATTACGAATGTATGAAATTTTACAAATGAAATCCCGAATGTAAGTGAAGACATGTATTGAAAATAAATAAACATTATTATGTTTTAATGACAAGGTTTCTCTTCGCTCCAAGGCTAATCATAATAAAAGACATTCTAATTGACACTCGAAAACCAACTTCATTTTCGCTTACATGAAGACATACAAGCATTAATATTATTCACGAAAGGCCAGCCGACAGTCTAGCATAATTCTACATATGCCTTTTTTTCAACTTTAATAAAGTAAAAAGCAAATAGATTAATCGAAATTCCAAAGCAATTTTTTTTGTAGGTAAAACATTTTGACTTCGAAAATCCATCATTTGTTTAATTTCTCTTAAAATCAATTGAAATTTAATTCTTCTTTCTTCAAAGTCCAGTTTGTTGATTTTTATCAATTCTCTCAAAATCTTTCTGAGTTGTAAATCGGAGGATTCCAGCTTATTTTATTCTCATGTTCGATGCTTTCCGTTTTCTTATATTTTTATCTCAAAAATATTATGTGTCTTTCAATTTTACTTTTTCTTTCTCTCCATTGGAACAAATTAAAATAACTTTCACTTTCTCCACCACAAACTTGTTCTAAGATATGAAACTCGGAGACTAACAGAATTTTTTTAACAGTTCTGTTTTCATTTCCGGTGTGTATGAAAATAATTTACTATAGAGTTCTGCAGTTTTTTCGGAACATGCACTGGCTGTTTAATGTAAGTTACGCATTTCAGCACTCTTCCGGAATATACTTTACGATTTGATATGTCCTCTGGAGACACAAACTTGAAGAAGACAGCTCAAAATATTTCTGAAATTCTACACTGGTGTGCAAAACTTAAGCAACAGGTATGTTTTTTGCCATAACTTAACGAGAAATCATCTGAGAGACATGAAATTCAGAAATGAGATACAGCATTTTGTTCTGAAAGAATGACGAAAGCATAGTTGCGCAGAAATGAATACAATGCATACAGTATGGAATCAAACAAAAAAAGGCTTTATTGAACTCATAGTATCATTACACATGATTGTCCGTCCAAGAGGAAGAACAGCAAGCAGATGTTCCTTAGTATGGGATATGCCCTCCCCTTACTGCAATGGTTGTTTCGCCCCGTCTCCCCATACTCAGCACCAGATTGTCCAACAGTTCTTGAGGTAAGAGTGCCCATTCCTCAATTAGCATCTGTTTAAGTTGTCCGGTGTTCCCAGGAGGATGTAACCATGCGCAAGGCGTCTCCCCAAAGCATCCCACACATGTTCTATCGGATTTAAATCAGGGGAACACGCCGGCCAATCCATTCGAGTGATATCTTCACTTTCCAGGAGCTCCTCAACAGCATGAGTCCTGTGTGGCCGTGCATTGTCATCCATAAGAACGAAGTCTGATCCAATGGCACCTCGGAACAGACGCACATGGGGAAGGATCACCTCCTGACAATAGCGATCTCCAGTTACAGAACCTATGTCGAAAACGTGGAACTCAGTCCGCCCTTTCATCATAATGCCTCCCCAGACGACAACTCCAGGACCACAGAAACGGTCTCTTTCCGTGATGTTACAAGCTATTCCTAACGCCAGTTGATTTGGAGAGAGGTCGGGACACGGTTTCATCCCAGTAATAATAATTTCAGAAAAAATATACTTTCTGTTCTGTTCTGTAAAAATGTTTTTATTTTCTGAGCTTACTTAATTTTCAGTTTGCATCTATAAAATATTTGAGAATAGCATTCGAATTATATACCTAAGAATTATATTCTTTATGAAAAATAATTTTTAAATATTTTCTTAATAAAGTAGATAAAAAATTGTATTGTTTTTAAATGTTTAAGAAATGAAGGCAGAAATACCAAAGAAGTGAATATTTGTAAAGGAATTTAAATTTTTAAAATATATATGTTATGTAATAATTGAATGTAAATTAAGAATCATTGAAAAAACATTCTCATTTGAGTATTAACTTAAAACATAAGCAAAACATATTAATAAGGATAACACCTAATTTCGATGCCAGCACAGAGTAAAACATGAATTAAAAGGTGCGACAGATTAGTGTTCAGTTTGGTGATAATTTAAAATGCATTGTGATAATTCGATAATTAAAACAATAGTCTGAAACATAGTCACATGGATATGATTAAAACTTAATTCATCTATCTACCTTTCATCTGATTTGATTGAATCCTTCATTGCATATTGTGTCTGTCTAAAAATATTGCCATTATAAAAATAACAATAAATGTTTTCAGAAATTTTAAGGCATGAATTAATAGTTAACTGTAAAATGCAATATTTATTTTTGCTTAAAATCATGAATGTTTTATCAGTTTCTATATTCATTATATTATCAATTGTTCTGAATTATATAAAAATATTTTGAAAATTTATTAAAATTGTTTTTATTTTAATATACAATATATTGTTCGCAATTATATGTAAAAAAATTTTAAAAATTTATTCAAATTTATTTTGTTCATATATATATATTGATTACTAAATATAATTTTCCTTTTTTAGAATCTATAATATTTTTGGTATCGCCTTATAGTTCTTTGATACCATAATAAAATCAATACGTTATATGATTAACGCCATTCACTATAAAAACAAGCAGTCATTCACTCTAAAAATGAATGGTTAAAAAAAGAGCACTCATAAGCTCCATTTTATCTTGGAATGTAGAAATAAAAATTACATACATCCGTTAAGAGTGCATTCAGTCATATATTAAAACCTCAAGACCAGGGAATTCTAGAAAACGAGAGATATGAGTTTATTTCATACTTCCCGCTTTTGGCGAACCATTTCTTCACCTAATTTACTGAATTTTTAGGCTGTTAAATGATTCATATGGAATGCATTTTTAAAGAAATATTCACTTTGTTATTTAATAAAACTGAAAAACAGGAATTCATCTGAATCAGTTTATTATTAATTAAAAAGTGCACATAATGCGAAATAAAGGCTGAAGTAAAAATTGAACTAATGAGTCTTTTTTTAGTTATATTAACGTCCCGCTTTAAAGCAACACTAGGACTATTTTGGTACGGACCTCGTAATTTTGAGTCGTGGTCAGATGACGAGGACGACACCTGAGCTGGCACCCCCCCCTCTTCATAACACACCACATCAGTGGGAGAACATTTGGTCCGGACAGTTTAACGTGCATCAGACCCCCTTACGCGACGGTTCTTCGGTGGAATCGGGGCTCTAACCTGAAACCCTAATAATTATGCTGTCAAATACTTTTGGAAAACCTCAAATTTCTTTTTTTGACTATTAAAATCTGATTATTTGTAAAAAAGTCAAAAGGCGCAATAATGAAAGTAGATTATTAAAAACCAGTATCAAAATGAATTTAATTTAAAGCGAATCATTGTTTTTTGAGAATTTGAAGAATATTGCAATCTTTGGGAATTTATAGGGTACTTTAAATTCCATTGGAAAAGATTAAGAAATCCGTCAGATTTGTCTTTTGGCCATTTTTAAATATTTTTCCAGGAATTTTGTTACTATTTTTATTACTATACAAATTGACATGTGATACATTAGATGCTATAAATGGGCCTAGAGAAAATATGACTGATTATTTTCATGCCAATATTCTTCATGTTTTTCCTTATTCAATAAACTACTTAATAGCATCGTTCATCTGGAATAAAAGGGAGCAAAGAAAAATGTCCAAATTCTCATTTTTCTGAAAAAGATTATTAAAAAAATTGTAAGGTCTTTATCATAATACAATTATTTAAGTGTTTCCTGGAAAAATATGAGGTTTCTTCTGACAAAGTTGATATAGTTGGAGTGATGGATTATCTTACGTAATAAAGCATTATTGCTTTTGGAAGAAAGAATATCAATCCATTTTCCAATAATCTTTTTCTTTCTTTTAATAATAAAAATGTTTAGAATAGATTATTCAGAATATGAGCACGGAATTATTTTATTAATAAATAGTCTCAAGCACTTTTGAAGCATGAAAAGGTATCTATTCAATTTTGCAGTGAAATAAAAAAAAGAAACAAATATATGATTTATAACAACACATTTTCATATTTATAAATTCAATTTAAATTCTCGTAAGGATATACAGTTTTGTTAAGATTTACAAATATATATATATATAAATGGGTCATCAGCCAAAACACAGATTTCGTTTAAAATTTGATCCATTTCTAATTTTTAATACCTCAAAAAGTTGGTTCATTTAGCTGGTTGACGTGTAGAACCATCATCTTCACGTATAAACAGACGACCGTCTTTCAGAAATTAATTTCAACTTTTCCCGCAGATGTGCAGTTTCAGTAATAATAATGGAAAAACATAAAATTTATTCATCTAATTCTTTCCAATTTTTGAGTTATTCGTGTTTACAGAGAAACATAATTCCAACCGGAATTTTTTTTTTTCCAGATCAAAGAAGTGCAAATTGGGGAAATCCGTCAAAATATGACGATTGCACTTTCTTCTTTTTGTGCATTTCGCGCAGAATCATATTGCGATTATCATGACAACTCACGAGAAAACAAATTTAATAGAAAAGTTTTAAGATGTTATTAATTTTACCCTAAGCAACATAATAGAAACCCTCATGATAAATTTAAAATTATTTAAATTAAATATCTTGAGTTTGTCTTTTGATATGAATTTTATTTCAATGAAATATTCACATTCTCTTTCGAGTACCATTTCAAAATTAAAAAAAAAAAAATTCAGTAGGTGTCTTGCCTCCAATACCATGACTGATCTAAACAAAAATTTAATTAGCACTTTTAATAAATTAATTCTATTAATAACATTTTGCTTTATATCTCATGCATCCAAATTCAATGCTTGGCAAATTTCGTTCGAACTTACTTGAATGAACAGCATATAGATTGTACTCTCAGGGATTTTATCTAAAATTTAATGTAATTTCCCAATTTTGGTGTATCACGCACCGGATTATATATCACACATCTTATTGACCATAAAATGATACAATTCCAAAAATGGATCTTATCTACTATCTCAGGGAGATTCGTCAATTTTGAACTAGAAATTTTTTATTAGTAAACTATTTTCAGCTTTAAAACTTTTTATATGAGAAAGTAAAGTAGGAGTATGATTTTTTTCTCACGTATGGAATCTTTTGACTTTCATAAATATTTCATTAGCTTAACGCTTCATTGTTATTAAATCCCAGTTATATTTCGAGTTTTGAAAATTGATTAGATGTAGGATAAGCCCTTGCAAGGAGTTCGTTTATTAATCGATTGTAGGGTATTCCGTCCACTATTTTCTTCTTATTTTTGAGTTTACTTTTAAAGAGTCTACAAACTGGCCATCCTGACTGTTTTCTTCCCATCTTCATGGAAACTGCATGTGGGTCCGAAATATTATACATCAACGTCTTCCTCTGGAATTATAAACGTTTACAACTTAATTTTTGTATTTTTAATCTGCATGATGAAGATTTAAAGGTCGAAAACAATACCACTCGTCAGAACCAGAGAGCAATTTATATACCTTTATTTACGATATTTATTCATTGTTATTAGAAAAGGATCAAATAAGTTCAGAAAAAGGACCAAAAAAGTGAAAGAGGGTGAATCTGGCAGGCATTTTGCCACAACAATACCTATCGTAGATCAATACCTCTGGATTCTTATCATTCTTGGAGAACATTGACCTCTGGATTCTAATCAAATATTTCTTTGTGGTTCATATATTCTTTGTTGTTTCAAACAAAAAGAAAAAAAAAGGCAAAAGGCAAAAAGACCCCATGGAAAGTTTTTCCTTTAACATTTCATGAAAGTAGTAGTTGCCTCATTAAATTTGCGGTAACTGTTCCTATTCAGAAAATTAGAAAGTTTTCTTTTTCGGTTGTAATATCACATTGTTCAGGGATACCAAATTAGCATAGTCATTTTAAAACAGGAAATATATAATTTCTTGATATTTTTATTTATCATCATTCTTAATACTTATTTTATAAAGGAATCTCAGAAATACTCCAATAATTTTTACTTTACATATTGTTAATTTAATTTGAGCTATTTAACTTCTTTTTTACATTATACTTCTTAATATAATATTGTTTTATAACTTAGAGAGGAATTTAATTATTTAATTTATATTTCGACAACCAGAATCATCATCTTTATATTCAATACATTATGAACTTTGAAATTCAGCAACTAAATTCAATTTTGAAATGAAAAAACATAATGCTAACAAGTTGAATACGCACAGTATTCAACTTGTAATTAATACAGATATTAAAAGAAAAAAGCACAGGATAGTGCAAGCGCACAACGAAGAGGATACAACCTATTCTCTGTAGCTGTAACTGGGGGCTTGTAGTTGATGCGTTTGAGACGGAATAGAAATAGCAAAAATTTCGGTGGAAGCACACATATTCCAAAAAAGGTCCAACTTTAATGTTGCCAAGATAATATTTTCATTCTTCTTCGATCACAAGGGTCTTTGGAAAAAAAATAATGATATTATTTAGCGAGAATTTGTTTAAATAAAAAAATAATTACCTACTTAGTGCATAATTACAAAATTCTGAAAAATATTTGGATAAATGTTTCAAATTGTATAATTTAGACACAAAAATGGGCCTGAATAGCCAGGTTGGTAGGGCGTTGGATTCACGTCCCTTGCAAGTACGAACCCCGCCGGCCGAAGATCCCTCGTGTGTGTGTGTGGTGGCTGGCGCAAGTATAAATCAGAAGTCCACCATGTCGAGAGTAATACTACTGGATATAATGGATCAAGGGTTATCAGTTTTCTGATTCAGATCTAAATTACGATCTATGGATGAATTAATGAAATGCGTGAATGAAGTTCGCCCCGTAAAAAGGGTTGTGACGTGTGCGTAGCTAAGTCATATTGATGGCCCTGGATGGCGCTAGTAAAAGGCAAGAGGCGCACCCTTGGCTTAAAATCCCTCACTTCTAAAGTCAACTATGACAAGTGCCACTAGAAACAATAACAACCGATGCAGAAATGAAGTACTTTTCCGACATTTTTTATGATGCGAAATCCAGAAAATAACTTCGTTCCATTAATTAATGCTTTATAATATTTAATTTATAAGTATATAAATACTTATGCTATTTTAATTATAATTTTACTTTAAAATATTTATTATGATATTTATATTTGAGATAAAACCTGGAATTTTTTCATCAATCTATTTTCTTTATAAACACTATGTAATCCCAGAAATGTCGGAAAAAAATCATCTTTTTTGAGCAAAAAAATACTCATTTTCAGCAACGATCTAGTTATGTTCGAACGCTGTTCAAAGCAAAAGAAAAACCTTAACAGCGTTTTACTTACTGTTAAAAAGAACAATTACACGATAAGAAAAAAATGCAAAATCTGGCATAGGTCATTTTGAGTTCAGCATGCTAAAACCTAAATGACCGAAATTACTTATAGTTGGATTTACTGAGTTCCCAGATATTTGGAATAAAAACATATGAGTAATAGTTCTTTTTCTATACTTGAAAATAGTAATAATTCTTTTTCTATATAAGTAATAGTTCTTTTTCTATATAA
>JAPMOR010005168.1:0-20188 GCA_026543865.1 Argiope aurantia
TTTCTAATATATCTTCTTCATTTTCTAATAAAATATATTTTCTAAATCTTTTTCCACTCTTGTATTGTCCATCGTCGTTCTCATTACATTCCTTAATGAATTTTATTACAATTCTTAAATTCAGTATGAATATGGATTTATTCCATAGTTATAAAAGAAATTTCTACAATATACAGATAATTTCATCATGCTTCAGCCATGAAACAGGCCGCGGTGGCCTGGTGGTAAGGTCTCGGCTTTCGGAATCGGAGGGTTTCAGGTTCGAGACCCGATTCCACCGAAGAACCGTCGTGTAAGGGGGTGCACGTTAAATATGTCCTGACCAAACGTCCTCCCGCTGGTGTGGTGTGGAAAGGGGGTGCCAGATCGGATGACTAGGTGTCGTCCTCGTCATCTGACCGCGGTTCAAAATTACAAGGTCCGTCCCAAAATAGCCCAAGGGTTGCTTCAAACGGGACGTTAATATAACTAAACCAAACCAATCAGCCATGAAATTTGGCACATGGTTAATTGTAATAGTGATGCAATGCACCTCAAAGCCCGAATTTTAAAAGTTAATATAGAACAATTTTTTTTTCAATATTTGCGTTATTTGGAATGATTTTTCTCACATAATTGTATTGTTTTTTAATTATAGTGGAACAGAAGTTAGAGTGCCTTTAAAGCGAGTAACTAATTTCCGTTCTAAAGAATTTGTTTTTGCACATCGTTTCGTTGTATAAACGATTGCATTGTAAAAGTGTAAATTGATTAAACTTTTTGAATTTGGAAAAAAAAATAGTCAATTTCCTAAAATATTTTTAAGAATTAAAAGTAAAATTTCTGATTTTAAAGTTCTGATTTTCACATTTTTTCAGGTTAGTATTCTAACATATTTCTCTAATTTAATATAAGACAAGCCAAAGTACCTTTTTTATTGATTTTTTTTCCTGTTTATATGGTATCAGAATACAATAATAATAAAACGATATTCTTCATTAATCCTTGGCAGAAAGCACGAATCTGTAAGGCAAGATTTTGTTTCTTCACTCATTTGGCAAGAAGCCAAAATACGAAATAAAAAAAATCATGAAATTTGTGCAATTTACATTCAAATAATAACGATTGCAGCCAACTTTTTAAATTCATTGCCTCTTTCCCATTTTTCTAATGTTGGTTCATGTATAATTACTTGTTTTAATTTTTATCGTAATTCACCAGGCGATACAAATTGTCAGGAAAAAAATATATAAACGCGCAAAATCAATATTATTATTTTGTTATTTATTTTCCATACTTCTCTGTTTTATTTCGATTTTGATTTTTCTGACTTTTATCACTGAATAAGCAATGCCATACGGTGTCTGCTATTATTATTTGTAATATATTGAGGTAATATCTTTGATATTATTTTTTTAATTATTCAGCATAAAACCCTATTTCTAAGATGCAAGAAAAAAAATGTAGAAATTTACAACTTTATTTTGAAACACAGGGGGATTTTAATTAAAGTTATGATTTCAAAAATCGATAATTTTAAAACTACTGGTGTGAAAGACTTGATATTTTAGCAGAAAAATCATAAGGGAATAGAATTATTTTTGGTGAACTAAATAATGGTTCAAAAATGTGCCGATAGAGGGCAATGTGAGGGGAAAGACCAAAAAATGTATTCGTTAAATACAAGAACATTGTTAGTCAAAAGCAAACAATAAAGTTCAAGGGTTTAATAAATTTTATTAGCAATAAGACAAGAATACTTGTTTATAGCGACAACAGTGATAATAACAGAAAAAAAGCTACATGGAACAAACACCTTACTGATGAATGGTTAAGACATAAGATGTTCGATATGCTCTTGGTCTTGTTCCACTATTAATTGGAAGCGCAAAACGGCATGTTCCTTAACAGTTCGAAGGGTATCTGTACAGAAACAACGAATGTAGTGTGTGATGCTTGCCTTCAAGTCTGATAGATTCTCAATCCTCCCGCTGTAAACAACATTCTTCAGGTACCCCCAAAGCCAAAAATCACAAGTTTTAAGTCGGGGGAACGTAGAGGCCACGTTGTTAGAAAATGACGGCTTAAGATCCTATCATCTCCGAAATGAGCACTCTGCAGCTGCTTCACAGGAGTAACAATCTTGCAAGAATATTGTACAATCCACACATTGACGCTGCTGAAGTGCTGGAAGGACATGATTGCACAAAAGTGCTTCATACCGCTTGCCAGTAACGATGCAGGTAACGGGATCCGCAGGTGTGATCTGCTCGAAGAAAAACGGACCACGATAAACGTTGTTGCACGTTGCCGTTATTCAATTCCTCACCACACAGTGACCTTTCAGATTGAAGAGGTAATGGCTGTAGCTGGAATGGATTTTGTGTCGCCCATATCCTGCAATTTTGCATATATACAGAATCGTGCAAATAGCAGTGTTCATCGTCAGACCACAGAATGTTCCATGGTCATCCGTTGTTCACTTCCATCCAAGCAAGAAATCGTAGTGCAAAAGATTGACGTGCTTCCAGGTCAGCAGGTAGCAACTGCTGCACATGAGTTATCTTGTACGGATAACAGTGCAAGCTGTTCTATAGGACTTACTCACCGAGGCATATCCAGCATTCGGCCAACTCCCCGTGAACTGTTGATTCCAGCATCATTGTTAGTCTGCTCTTGTAATGTTGTAGTCAGATCTCCCACTCCAACAACCGAAACTGATTTCCTTCCTCTATCCCGTTTCGCGTCAAATGAACCGGTCTATTCGAATTTAGCAATCATTTTCATAGATCATTTGTGGTTATTGAACCGCGTTTATGGATTTTAATGTCCGAAACTTCTTGATAGCTGTAAGTGCACAGTCATCATTCTCATAAAAAAGCTTCAAGAGCAGAGCGAGATCCTTCATAGTCAAAGTCATGATGAAGCTTTCAGGCAAAGAGCTGGTGATCTGTATTTTTATGGCAGCTATGTCTGCCTTGCGCCTGTCAAGTATAAATAATTAGCCTATCTCCACACAATGTGAACCATGACAGTTACATCTATCGGCACATTTTCGAACTATTTCATCCCCCCCCTTAGCCCGACAAAATTCCATTGCCTCACGATTGTTGTATTAAAATATCGAGTCATTCTGACCAGTAGTTTTAATATTATCTTTTTTTGAAATCGCAACTTTAATTATAATAACCCTGTATTTTTAGTATTTTGAAAGTTATTCATTAGAGCATTTTAGAATGAATACTAAGACATATGTTAATTCTTAAGTTGGCATGACTTTTAATGTAGCGTAATGCGCATGTGCAAAATACATAATATGATTTTTATTTTTATTTTGCATTTTTTATGTTATTTGTAAGTAAAAGTGTAATTCACAAAGAAAGTAATTGCCAATATTTGATTAAGCTGTCTCATTTACCATATTTATTTTCATATCATTTTCGTATTTACTACTTTTCCCTTCCCTTTTTTTAAAAAAATTCTGTCATTAAAGAATTTTCCGAAATTAAATTTTATGTAATTAGGTGTATTACTTTCCATTTAATTTTAGTTGAAAATTTTTTTCTAGACCAGAAGTATTTTTTAAAATAAAATCTAGATAGTAAGTAGTATAAACTATCATTTATATTGTTATAAAACCTGTAATGCTGCTTCCCAGCAAGAATAATTTCATCGTAAGAAAGACCGTTTTACTCGGTGAGCCCTGCGGGTGCTGCTCGAGTGCCGCGTCAGTGATCTCAAAGCTTAGTGACAAACTTGGCGACTATTTAGCGACTTGGCAAAAATGTGGCGACTTTGGCAACAAACTAGAAATTACTGAAAACCTCGAGAATTATATCAATCCATCCAATAGGAACTGAGATACGCCTGATTGATGCGAGAACTTTCTCGCTCCGTCTCCCGGAACTATAAAAGGCCGGCAGTCTCAAGCTACAATAAACCAGAATCGGAATTGGAGTCGAAGACAAGAAACGAGTCTTCCGGAGGATAGCGAAGCAACGGCGGTATAGTCCGAAGAAGTGCCACCGTTGTGTGGATCTCAAGCGAGTACTGAACTGAGCTGTGTGCCGAGTTCTATAAGGAGTAGCCAGTCATGTAGTATTGTGTCGCAAGCTGGATACAGTTAAAGCGAGGAGACAGTGGAGAATTTCAGCCGCTTGGAGAGACCATAGAGCGAAGCTCCGAGGATCCCCTCTCTTGCTGGATTCTCTCTGGCCGCTTTGTGTGTCGTGGCTGTTATTACTACCGATTACGACTTGTTAGCTCCTGTTTGTTGTAGTGGGCTTCTATCTGTTATCTGTCTTCGTCTCGGATGTAAATTTGTCGTCTGCATATTCGTCGTCTCTGTGTCATGTGTAATTGATCGTCTTCGTTGCAATAAGAGTCGTTGTTTTCTACTAAAGGACTGTTTATTTCTGCATTGACCAACAAATCAAAAAGAATCCCTACGGAAGAGGAAATAGTAATTCCGTAACAATATAAACAAAAATTACATGAGCTTTTAGAAATAATTTTGCTTGACAGAAATATTTAATTTCAGTATTCTAAGTATTGAGAATCTTTCCGATATTTTTTTATGTAACTAGAAAGCTGGACGTCAAACGATCCCCAGCTGAAGCGTCGTTGTAAAAGATGGGTTTGCATCTTCAGGCATCATCCACCCTCGTCTGACCATGGTCTAACTTTATAAGATTCATCGCAAAATAGCTCTCATTCGGCTTCGAAATGATAAGAAAAGATATCTGAGGCTATGTAAAGGAACTGTAAAACTCCTTTGCTGTTTTTTTTTCAAATAAAAGTATTAACCTATCCTCCACATTTATCATTTTTTAAAGATGTTATTTGATATAAATAATTGAACTATCAGAAAGGATCTAAAGTTGTTTTGAGTTTTTGCTTCATATCTTGATTTTTCCTAAAACCAAACTTGTTGTTTGACACTTGAGGAAATATTGCAGAAATGTTTTCCAACAAACATTTCTTTCCGTTTGAAAATAAGTAAACAAACAATTATTTTTTCTAGCAGTGTTAATAATAGAATCATATATTTTTTCATAAAATATATATTCCAGTAAAGAAGCATATATTTAAAGAAAGAAATTGGGAGATGTCTTCATAAACATTATTTTCATGAAATGCCTTAGTATAAATAATTGGGCAAAGTATTAATATTAAATATCTATTTTTAGTAGCGCAGCTTTGAATTATTTCTCATAATATAGAAACACAATATCACCCAGTGGAAGCTCTGATCGCATCCAAAATAAATGCTTTTGTGTGATTAAAATAGAAATCTCATCAATGTTTTTTTAAATCAAAAATGAAACGTGATCTTGCATTAATAAATTACTTCTGCTGAATTTCATGTTAAAAGACGAAAAATGATGAAATTATATTTTTTTTCGGTATTTTTAGAAACCATTGATACAATTAATGCATCAAGAATTACGATGATTTATACCGAATATTAATTTCAGATTGGCTTCCAGAAATTATTTTTAAACCTCACACATATATGTCTAATTCCTCGTTATTCAAAACTTATCTATTTTAATTGCGATATTTTTTAGCTTCAAAAAATTACATTAAGTTTTAAAATTTTGAATTAAAATTTACAAATCATTAAAGGGAATATTTTTTCCATAAATAGAATGGCATTACGCAGATCTATATACATCAACCGAAAAAGTAGTTGCTAATTTCATTTCTTTCTCTTTCTTACTTACTTTTTAAGTTTTATATAAAAATAAAAGGATGATGGAGGCACTGTATCTAATTACCAAAAAACATCAATTGTTCAGATGTTTCAATTCAGTAGATTACAGAAATGCTGCCAAATATTTGGACAATTCAGGAAAAAAGCATTCAGTTTCGATAAATTTAATTTCCTTATTTGGAAATCTTCCCCGATTGCGTATGCTAAAATTAAGAAACAGAACTCATAAACTATTGTATATGTTGCTATTTTGCAATGATTAATCTTTTAATATTAATATGATTATAAAGTAGTTCTTGTTTATTTTTACGGTCCCCGCGAAAGATCACCTAAAAATTGTAAATCATTGCCAATTAGGCGATTTATAACTCTGTATTGACGATTTTAACGTAATCTAAAAAATTGCCAAGTATAACCGAACATGCAATTATTTTGGTGAAATCATAGCATCTTACGTATGGTAAAGCTCAGCGATCTTGATCTAAACTGAAAATCTTCAATTAAACGTAGTGGCCTTAAAAATAAATAAATACCTATTTATTTAGCTACAATCATAAATGTTCCGACAATATTTATTACAGATTTCATGATAAATATCTCAAAATATGTACAAATGCATAAATCGATAACTTTTATTCATGATGCTAAAAGAGGTATCGTCTGGAATTGTATTTTTATTTACTAGTTAATAACGAAAGAGGTATTAAAAATACAAGAAAATTTGCAAATTTGCATTTGAGTGAATAAAAATGAATCCACTCATTTTTAATAGATGACATTATTATTACTGCTTTACTTCAAACAAATCGAAAATATTGTATTTGAAAGGTTTGCCTGAGAACAGTCATTAAAAATTAGTTGGGACCTCTGCTAATATTTAAAAATATATATTTTTTCAAAGTAGAGAACATGTCGAGTTTTGTGTTAAACGAGCAACACTTGCTAGGAGTCTCGTAAAATTATTTAAAATAATTAGAAAGAAAACTGCAATTAAAACACGTCGGTAATTGGTGGAGATTTATGGTGAACATACCCAAGTTAATGCAAAAAGCAAAGAGTAGTTTCGGCAATTTAAAAATGGTAATTTCAATACACTTGACAAAGAAAGTTTATCATGAACTGTTACAACTTAACCTAAACAATCAGTGGTGAACTACATTTGCAATGGTTGTACAATTGGAGCGAAACATCAAAGGAAAAACACCCCAAATGTGATGAAAGACATGGCAAAGATGTTCCCCAACGTGATAATGCTCACCCACCTGAGAAAGACAGTTAAAAATCACTTCGCTGGGATGTGTTGTTCCATGCACCGTATTCACCATATGTTGCTCCTTCAGATAATTGTTTCTTCATTCCATATAAAGTGTAGGTTCTGGAGAGAAGTTAATTCCCAATGAGATATTAAAAACTGGCTTGAATAACAGAATTGCATCTAAGCAACGAAACATTTTTCTTTGCTGAATTCATTTGTTACTTGAAAGATGGACAAACATTGCAGTTTCTAAGAGGAAATATTTTGTATACACCAATCTTTTTTTAAAAAAATAGTGCCATTCTTTTAATTTTAAAAATACATATTTGTACACTCAATATTTCCATAGAAATTCATAGATAAAAAACAGTTCACAGCTTCTGAAAAATATTATGTTTTAAATATTATTATCCATATATTATTTTGTTGTTGTATTTAAAGACAAAAAGAATTTATATAGCTTAGAAAAAATATTTCCGATTTATTTATTGTTTGAAACTAACCATTATACTCTTCAAAGACATTTTACTTTATTTATTTATTTTCTTTAATCAATAGTCACTTTTGCGTACACAAAGAAATAAAAATTATTTTTGCCTTGGCGCTTTCTGCAACTTTGGATTGCAAGAAACAAGTATAAATATTTCTAAACATCAATATCAGCGCCTATGACCTTCATAAATATAAATGCATAAAAATAAAATTTCTATATTACACCTGTTTATGCAAAGTAGCAGCTGTAAGTATAAAGAAAAGCAATCCATACGTTGGGTAAACAACTTTTCATTATTATATAAACTTAAAGAGCGGATTGTTTGTTCGGAAAACAAGTTTTTTTGTTTGATTCTGAAATGCATTAATTCGAATAATAATTTATGTTAATTTGTGTGAAAATATAAAAGGATAAGTTGAATTATTTATGTATTAGCAAAATTTCTATTCGTCTTTCTCCTGTTGCCAACCTCCTGAAATGTAATGATCAGTTTTACATGAAATTTTTTTCTATGGTTGTTTAAATGTAAAAAGTAAGTAATTTGGAGAACGTTGCAGAGAAGAAAACATATGCGAATCATATGATCAGAATATTAATATTTTCATTTTAACTGTTGTTTTTCCTCAGTGATGTTTCAAATTATAGACAGGTGCTTCTTAATCTTCAAATCAGAAAAAAAAAATTATGTCTGCGTTTACAGCTGTAATATTTTTAACACCAAATGTGTTGCCTAATTCGGTATAGAAATTGTCCGGTGTAGAAGTACTTAAATGTAACGCTGATTATCAGCGTAATATTTTTATTTCCTTTTACCACTTGCAGCTGTAATAAATGAAAAGAGTAATGTAAGCGCATTTCAGATTATGTATTTGTTTTAAAACCAGTCTCCCTAAAACTTTCTCGCATACTCTCTCATAATGATTCATGAGAATGCCTTACACAGCATTGGCGTACAATAGTTACGAAATATTAACTTTTAGCCTGAATCTTGAATTATGAATGAATATTTGGCGAGGGGTTTGGCAATTAATCCCTGGCATGTGGTTAATAACTTTCAAAACCCGAATTTGTGTTTTAGAACATGTTTTTTCCAACCGAATGAAATCCGCAAAATTACACTTGTAGTACAAACCGATAGACTGTCAATTCTTTGTTGGCTCAAAATTTCATAGGTGTCTGCACTATAGATGTACCAAATTTCATCCATTTGGCTCTTTTTAATTTGTAATCACCGTGTTAACTTATATTCGAACAATCAGACCTCCTCTGATCAGATTTTACTGAAGATTTAATATAAATCGGTACATTTGGTGTAAAGATCGTATATCAAATTTCGATCGACTAGCTCAATGCGTTTTTGAGTTATCTTTGTCACAGACAGACAGACAGACATTTTCTAAAAATGAGTTTTTAGAACTCAGGTCAGGTCTAAAATATAGAAATTTGTCAAAATCTCTAGAGTTCGAATTTTTTGACGATTTCCATACTTTCTCTATATTATGTATACGGGAAAATAAAATTTAAATACAAAGTACAAAATTTGCGTCACAGATAGATAAAGAAAATCCATTAAATATCAAAATAACTACTTTAAACAAAGAGATTAACTTCACCTCGATAAATAAAATAAAGATTCTTTACCCCATTAAAAATTCAAAAAACTATATTTTCTTCATATTTTTCTCGCAAATACAATTCGGTAAAGTTTTATTGAAAGTTTCATAAAAAGTAATTGTATACTTAAATTTTTATAAATATAAATTATTTTTATTGAGGATAAACAATATTGCACAAACAAATAATAAGACAGAAGCCGAGATCTTTTAAGTAAACTAAATTTAAAATAATCTGATTTTAAATTTGATAAAGTGACGTATCTCAATAAGATTTATTTTATTAATATTGAAAATTATTCTTTGATTTAAAAATTGTTTTGACGAGTCAGTTACTTGTAAATTGATCAAAAATATGATTACTTTTTTCTAATGGGGAAAAGAAATTGAAACTTACTTCAAAAAAATTATCAACAAATTCCATTTTGTAAACATAATTTCATTTACTCCCACAATAGCGAATTAAACTTTGTGACACACATATTTAGAAATTATTAATAACTTTTAAAAAGATTGGTCTTCTGCTATTTTAAAAATCGTTTGGGATAGTTTGAAAATTTTGAGAATCTTCAAGCTATTTAAATCTTTTTGCACAGTAATTTTATTTCTTATTTTTGTTAAAAATGAAGTGGCAGACGATAAAAAGATTTTTAATAAATATGACATTTTTTGTTATTTTCTCGCGTACGATGTTTCTAACACGTATCTTTAAATAGATTTTTTTTTATCTTCGAACTTCAACCTTTGACATAAATAACTGATTTATTATAATTTTTTTTAACTTTTGCTCCCAAACTACTGCAGTATAAAAAAGTTTTAATGTAATTTTATTTGAATAATTAAATATTTGATTTTTCAGTAGTATAATCCTGAAAATGCTTTAGTCAACTATTAAAATATAAAAATAATTTCATAAGACACAAAGGATTGTTCTTTTACAACATTGATTCTGAAATTTACAGAATTCTGAAATTTACAGAATTTTTTTGTCTGACACATTCTTCTTTTAATGTAAAAACTTCTTAAATTTAAGGAATATTTAGCTTGCTGAAAATTTGGCTACATTGCTTGATATATTAAACAGATTTAATGGCAAGATTAAGATTTTGATTGCGATGCATCGAATTAAAGATTAATCTCCAAATTTCACAATGGCATCAAAAAATATCCACTTACAATTTTTGCATCTTGAAAAGTTAAAACTGTTAAAGACTTAAATGATACGTATAAAAGCATTATTATTAGAAAATTATATTTAAAAAATTTAAGGATTTTTTTTAAAACACGTTTTTATTTCTGTACTTAAATATATAATTTTTTTTATACAATTCATATTAACCGTGATGAAATGATGTAAATACGCTTTATACGCTGGAATTTCAATTAAATTTATAATATGTTTTAATTTTTAATGCGTATAAACATTTTCTGTTTTTCATATTCATTGTCGCTTGATTGTTTATCTTAGTGATTTTACGATTTTTGTGTTGACCTTCAGAATTTTAACTGAAAATATATTTTCAGTATTTAATAAAAGCGTTATATTAATAAATATCATAATTCATTATTACATTTAATTCATTTTGTAATGATTATAATTTAGGAATCGTGTAGCTAATTTTTCAAATTAATTCCAGACTTGAAATAAAATTTAGTAAAAATGATTTCTTTCTTGATAATTGAGCACTGAAAATATTTAAATATTGCACTGACATCAGAAATTCAAAACTTTTAGGATTTCACTTTAGAATAAGATTCAATCTCAAAAACATAAAACATATAAAAATAAGAAAAAAGTGTAAAAAATGTTTGAATTGAAATAAGAACAAATATACCAGAAGTCTGATTAAATATCTAAAGTCATTTTTTATAGCTTCACTTTTGCAAAACAAAAAGAAAGTTTTTCAATCATTTTTTTATTGAAATCGAAAATTAATTTTCTAAATTTTAATTAAAAAAACAATTGTTATAAAACTAAATTTTTAGCATTGAAACTACATTACTATAATGAACAGTTTTAATTAGAGTATCTCTAAAATTCTCTAGAATAAATGTTGGCGATCCTACAGATATTTTATCAAAACTAATATGTATTATCAAATATATATATATATATATATATCCCAATTAAAAATCAATGTATCCTAGATGGAGTTTTAATAATCGTAGAATAAAACAATTTAAACTCAGAATATTCAATAATATTTGAATATATAACTTTTACATCATAATAAAATATAAATATGTTATGCACTATAGTAAATAACAATATATAGTAACAAAAATTAAGATTCATTCAATAACTGTCTATTTTATCACAATCAATTTCAATGTATCATATTTCATCCTCATTAATGTTGAAGGTAAATCTGGCTCGCGTCACAATTGTTTTCGCATACAAAAGTATTGTAATAATTGTTTGTTTTTCGCATACAAAAGTATTGTAATCATCAAACAATTCGGTCTGAAGATTTTGGCGGATCTCCACGCTTTAGACTTTCGTGAGTCCAAAAAATTCATTTTTGGAACGTTTGGCAGTCGCTTTATTTGTCTGTCTATGAAGTGATAACTCAATATTGATTTCAGATCGATGGAGGAAATTTGGTATATGGCTTTTACACTAAGTTTGTAAATTTTGAACGAAATCCATTCAGCAGAAATCCATATGTCTATTTGAGTGTCTATGATATGTCTATTGATAGATAAAATCTAGTACATAATTTTAGCATCTAAAATGTAAATCTGTACAAAATTTGTAATCAGATCTGATAAGGAGTTGATTATATATATATATAGGTATGCAACTTTAAAAAAGTAATGATACGAATTAATTACTGCAATTGATGTTCTTTGCCAAATTTTGATTTGAATCGGTTTGAAAAAATCATTCAAAACATATATCCATCTTTCTGACACTAGTATATTGCAAGCAAATGATTAATCACCAAAGATAGCATACTAAATTCAGTAATGAATCTAGATTTACGCCAAAGATCTATCTTTCATATCTATTATTCGCCAAAGGCATGCTGTTAATCCACAGATAATGGTTCCGTTATTATCCTTCGAAGCATAAAAAGTTCATGCTTGGTGCTCTAAAAATAAACACTCGTGGCGTTTACAGCCTTTCTCAATGTCCACAGGTTTATAAGACAGAAGATAACAACTTCATTTGAGAGCATGCGAGAAAGTTTCGTGGAGACCAATCCAGCTATTTAATTAACATAATAGCTAAAAATTCAGTTTTCCAAATAACTGATGTGTTGATAAGTAAAAGGATGTAAAAATTTTATTGCTTTGTTGGAAAAGTATTTTTGTTTCCTTTTGACTAAAATTTGTGCATTAATATTAGATTCATTTACGAGATGTCTGTCTTTCACAATAAGAGTGCCAATGAACTTTTATTTTAAGAATGTTGATTAACTTTTAAATCTTTTGTGTAAATTTTTACATGTAAAATAATGTAGGGAACCAAAATATTGTTCTTTATCACGAGTGACACGTGCAATGTTTATTATTAAATAGGCACTTCTCAGAGATCTCAATGGGATGAGTGTGTGTGTGTGTGTGTGTGAGCACGCGGGTTCAAGTTAACTTAATTCTGTGTTTGTATTTAATTTACAAACGCTCTATTTTTGAACATGTATAAATTCAAATCAAATTTCAGAACATGATTTCTTTTCATGTATTAAAGTCATGTATAAAGTTTGTTATGATTTATTCAGAAATTATGGAGGAAACACGTATAATATTTAAAACCTCATTTTCCCTCTAAAAAGAAATATAGAAATTTTTTAAGAGAGCAATAAGTCATTTTAGATGCTAAGGAACAAGTGCGCCTAATTTTATTTGAATCGGTCCTAGATCTAAGGAATTGTATAAAGTCCAAATAAACAATCATGCAACATATAAATATATTTTTAATTATATATATAGATAGACACATTTCTTTTTTATATGTTCTGTTCATATAAATATTGTATTAAAATCAACAAAAAACATCTGTTTCTGGAAGTGTGGAAGAGAAAAGGTGGCCTAGAAACTTGTTTTACCAACAGGTCCTTACAGAGGTTAATCTTTTGCTGGCCATATGTACCAAAGGTTGAGAACACTTGCTCTCTAACTTTTGATAACTTTGGGCCTCCCAAGTGAATGACACATTCCTCTTGGGGACTGCAGTCCTCAGGAAGAAAAAAATATCTCTCCTCCCACAAGACGCCTCAGCTACTTATAATGACCTTCGATCAACAGACAGGCGATGAGAGCGTTTCTATAAACACGAACCCGGGTCCCGACATTCAGTGACACTGGAAGATCCCGGCGCCTCAAGATCAAGAGGTCAGCTTGTGATTACGTGAGGTCTAGGTGCAGGTGTTTTGCAGACGTCATTTGATAAGAAATCTTTGATGCTGGTAAACTGTTGGCAGGAATTTTTCACCACTGTACATGATTTTTCCAACATAAATACTACGAGATGAGACAAGTGTTAAATGTTGGTGTTCAAGTAAGATACGATTAGACAAATACTTCTAATTTCGGTATCTATATTGCGATAAAATTGGTTTATCGTCAGATGAGAATTGACAGAATTGTTGTTATTATTGCACAATTATTGTGACAGAAAACATTGAAAGTTTCCAATTAGACGAGATATTCTAGCTTTTGCTTTGTTAGTCCTGATTTGAGTAAAATTTGAGAAAAATGATCCAGATAGTCCCGATTTTTGCTTCTAAATAATTATTTTAAACATTACAGATAATTTGTGCGATATAAAAGCTGAAAGATGTCACAAGTGTGAAAAGTTGGTACACAAACATAATATGATTAGTAAAAAGTGCCTCTATTTTGCCATAAATTTGAATTTGCAATAAAATTACTTTTTTAGCAGAAGTGAATTGACAGAATTGTAACTATAGCTGTATCATTATTGTGAGAAAAGGAATCAGAAATTTCAAATTAGTCAGGACGTTCCAAGAGTTTCCTTCTTTAATCCTGATTTGCTTAACATTTTGAGAAATATGTTGCAGAAAATTCCGATTTTTGCTAATAAACCTTTTATATAATTTTTGAGAAATAAGTGCCATTTAATAAATGTATTTAAAGTGTGAAAAAATAATGAATAATTAATTTTATTGGCAAAATTTGTCCAAGAGTCAATCTGATGTGGAAATGTTGTCAATGTTTTCAATCAATGTCAATGTTTTCAATGTTTCCAATGTTGGAAATGTTTTCAATCACGTAAAAGTCGTTGGAGTTCTTACGGAGTTTGAGGTTGTAAGAAACTAGAAGTTTCAAATGAGTCGAAACGTTCTCATATTTTGCTTCCTTGGTTCTGATTTTTCTAAATTCTGAGAAAAGTGTCTAAGATTGTTTCAATTTTTCGATAAATATTTTTCTTTCAATTAGAGTTTTGACAAATTTTAAAGGATTAAAGTAGAAAAAGTATCATTCGTATAGTTCTTTTTTTTTTCATCTTGTACTGTAAAAGGAATATTCAACGTTAAGTTTGGATTGTTAAATGAAACAAAAAAAAAATCAATTCGGAAACAAAATCAGAAAAAATATCGAGAAGTAAATTAATAAATTTAAAAATAATTAAAAATAGAGCAAGAAGACCACATAGGAACTTTAAATAAAAACTTTAGCCGTTATGTTTATTATTTTCCATTCATCCATATTAATTTCATTAACGAGGTGGTATTTTATGCAAATTAAAAATTTATACTTCAATACCTCTGAAACTAATTTTATTTTTAATAAAATTTATCTTTTGTAAATTTATATATTTTGATTAAGTAAACTTTATTTTATTAATGTTAACTATTTAATAATAAAGTACAATCCAAGATTTTTAATTCAAACGAGGAACAATTCTCATTACAGGACGATTTTTCTGCCAAAAAAAGAAAATATTTGAGTGATACATCTCATTCGAGACTTCTAATCCTCATATATGAATAATAAAATCTGCACATAAGAATTTACTTTTTTATTTTACTTATATTAGCTATTTTCTTTCAAGCAAAATCTGATACATTTATTTCCAATGGTGTCATATCTGGGATCGGAAAAAATGGACAAAATTATAAAATTCTGACTGTAAAAGCTGATTATTTTTACCAGTCAGGATGTAAGATTACTTTTATGTTATGCATATAGTGGAGCAGGAAGAAGAGACCATAGTGAGAATAGATCGTGAGTTTTATGGAGTGTCATGGAGGCAAAACTTCAGCACATTTATATCACTTTTTAAAGTTAACTAGCTGCCATCAGTAGACATTTATTCGCCCACCCTAATAATAGCAAAATGTCTGAAATATTATGCTAAACTATATTTTATCATGCAAAATAAAATTATTATTTTAAATTATGATTACATAATAAACATAGGGTATTCTGATTAGTTCGTTATGCATGGGAAGTGGTGAAACAAATTGGCGAAATCGGTCTTGTTCTAGAAACTATGATTTTTGTTTTGCTATACTTCTAGAGGTGTCCAACTATTCGGTCTATAATACTGTTAACAATATTTCGGATGTAATTGCCCCAGAATATAAAAACTCATGCGTAATGATAGAGGGCTAAAGAAATAAAAAAAATGTTTTTAAGAATACTGTAAATGTAAATATAAAGTAATATTAAAAATTCATTTATTTGAAGTAGGATCGTTTTTATTCACAATTCTCATGGTCGCTCAAATCAAAACTAATCACTAAAAATCAGTTTGAAACAAATATTTTAAATCAACAGACTTCAACTCATTAACTTTTGCTACAGTCCAACAGATGTGCATTCCTTATTAAACCTATTTCAATGCCATTAATAACCTAATTCAGGATATCTGTCTTTTAATTATACTTTATCTTTGCTTTACCGACACTTCACTTTTAGATTCTTCATAAAACCGCTCAGAAAAATAGATAATAAGCTCATGCTTTCTTAAGTTTTCAAAAATAGTAGAACATAAAGTGGCTAAATATTTTATTGAACTCATTGAATTTTATCGTAAAAAGGAAATATATCTAAAGTTGAACAATCTGTGAAAGAAATATATCTTAAATTACCAAAATTCATAAAAATTGTAATGTAAATAAATGATATTATTTAAAAGATTTTTTTTTTAATTTTAAAGAGATGTAAAAAAAAAATTTGAACAATAAGGCTTTCGGAAGTCATGAATAAAAAGTAAAATTATATCTTTTTCATGGCGAAAAAAAGTATTAATTTTAATTAATTAAAACCCTAACTAAAATTTCAAAGTTATTTCTCCAGTTTCCAAATTATGTTTCTATAAAATTTGGAAGACCTAGGATTTACCAGGTGGTTATAAAATAATTATCTCTATTTGGAGCTATCAGTACGTTGAAGGAATATACCGAATGAAACCAAAATCGGTACACTTATTAATCCAGAAAAGGGAAGAAGAATGGAATAATAATAATAATAAGCATTTGCATAAATGGCCCAACCAGTGCACACATTGTTGATCATCAGCAAAATCAAGAAGCTGTCGTGGTGGTAAGGCATGCTTCTTATTTTACCAGATCACGCTTTGATTTTAAAATTATTCTACGGTAACAGCTTACACACTGCAGCAGCTTTATATGAATTCAGGCATGTGAAAGGAATGCGAAAAGGTCTGTTGACACAATGTTCAGCGAGAAAAGTAATGAAAAACCTTAACTTAAAATCTGGAAGGAAGATAAACCAGTACCTCTCCCCATACAAGAAGAAATTGCCGCTGCAATTGTGGAATTCATCAGGCACTCCGGAAGTCGGTCCTAGTGCACTTAGAAATGCTTGAGACTTGGATACTCCATATATTACAGCTCAAAAATTCCTGAGAAATACTATGTAATTTTATACGTATAAAATCTGTCGTCATCAGTAATCGTTATTAGGAGAGAAACAGCAGAGATTGGATTTTTCTCTAACGTTTTCAGCGCTAATTGATATGGATGGTGTCCAATTATGGAAGATTTTATGGGGAGGGGAAACCCACTATAATGGGACAGTTAATACGCAGAACTGTAAAATATGGGCTTCGTAACATCCAAATTATTATTGAAGAAAGGCTCATCCATTTTCCGAAACTTATGGTATGATGTGGCTTTACAGCAAGTTCTATTCTTGCTCCTAATCTTTAAGGAGTTACAGCCATCAGGACCTGCAACAAGTTCGGTTACTGCTCAATGGTACCTACACAATTTGAAAATATTCGTAGTTCCTCAACTTCAGTAAAGAGAGTGTCTTCTTAACAAGATTTTTATTCAAGATGGAGCCCCACCCTATACTGAGGGAGCAGTCCAATAGTTCTTAACATTTCGCAGATGACAGAGTAACAAGCCGTTACTTATGTATGGCATGATCAGCTGATCTGGTGCCATGCGATTCTTGGATTTGGGGATACTTAAAATCTATTGTGTACCTAGCAATACTCGCAAACCTCGATGACCGAAAAGATCGTATTACACCACATGTGCGCAACATCACTCTTGGTGCATTATTTACGCAGTTGAGTCATTCTGGATTATGTCCTCCAAATCAATGACTATATAAAATCTGAATTGATCGGCAGCGCCATGAGCAAGTGCAATCAGATTATCTGTAACAGTTTTCAGCAAATTAAATATGCCTTCCGGTTTTACGCTTCCAGTCACTGTTCTTAAATTACACATTATACATACAAAAGCGCCCCTGTCGGCGATTGTTGAAACCATTTTATTTTTATTATTTTATCATACTTAATCCAACTTCTCGATTAGTAAGTGTGCCGATTCATTCAAACTTTTTCTTCAAGCTACAGACAACACTATTTGATAACCACCTTGTACTTTATGGCCTGTGAAAATCCAACAAGCACATTCGATTTTATTGTTAGTACAGATGCAGTAGCTTCGGTTTTAATTGTTCTTTTGTAATGGATGAATTGGGATTACCCAAAGAGAATGTTTCATAAACTTGTAAAACAGGCAACCACATGGATCTAGTATATGATACCAAGAAGAGTCACAATGAGTTATAATTAGCAAACAAAATATTAAGTTTCATTCTGTACTGTTTTCATTATATTTATTTATTTATTGCAGTGAAGGAACTGGTACGCTAGAGAAAGTTTCATATCGTAGTAAAAGGGACGTAGTATGTGTGGTCAAGAAGAATCACCATGACGAAACTATATCTATGCTAACAAAATAATATTCATTTGGCTCTCTGCTCAAATATTTTTAAATGAATGGATTGAAGATAACGTTAGAGAAGATTTCACATATAGTCTGTTCCTACATCATAGATATAGTCTGAGTGACCAAGAAGAGTCACAATGAGCAACCATTATCTTAGCAAACCAGATTTTAACTTTTATTCTATGCTGTGTTCATTTTTTTAACAAAGATACAGACTGCATGTGCCAGAGAAAATTTCACTTGGCAGTAAAATGAACAACTGCATGGATGTAGTCAGTGTGACCAAGAAGAGTCACCATGAGCAAATATTATTCCACGCAATCGAAATTATATTCATTATGTTATATGTTAAAATATTTTACAATGAATGAATTGAGGGTACGTTAGAGAAAATTTCAAATGGATATAATCTGTGGATATAGTTTCTACCGCATGGATATAATCTGTTTGACCAAGAAGTCACAATAAGCAATAATTATTTTCACAAACAAAAATTTTAAGATACATTCTTTACTATATTCAATTTTTTGTTCCCTATATCGTCGTGTACAAAAGAATTGCAATTGTTTGCAATTCGTGAAGCTATTTTGAATTGCTCTGAATAATTTGTAAGGTTTTTGTTTTTATAAATATTTTTATTGTATTTCTAAATTAATATTTCGCTTGTTTGCCCAAAACAAATACAAACTGTAGTAAATAACAATTTTTTAAACTTTGCTTAAAGCTTTTCCTAAATTGATATAACATGATTTTTAAAAAAAATTTTTTTTTAATTTTGTGATAATTTTGCTAGTACGATTCCTTTATTGAAAATCAAAGAAGGTATTATATATCTTAATAAATCTTTTTAATATAATCTTCTGTATAATGTTGAAAAGTAATTTATTAAAGGCATTTAAAGAATAGTTCACTTGTAGTAAAGGAACGAGCTAAAAAAAAAACAAGTGGATAAAAACATTTTTCAGTTGAACATCTTTTAATTCTTTTATAACAGTCATGTCTTTCATTTATTTTGAAAGATTATAAAAATGATCTAAACTTATGGAATTGCCTCTTCGAAATTTTCTTACATATGCTCTAATCTTCTCTCCCTTTCTCATAAAATTGTAGAACTTGTGCAAGCCTTGAATGCCACGAGTGCTCGGATTTTTATTTTTAACCTAAGAACTGTATACTTCGTAGTATGGTATTAAAAAAACTGGTATTTATGTAACAGCCGTTGCCAATAGCGATTAAAAGTTGCCAAATATAGTTCTGGGTTCCGAATCTAGCTTCTTTTATTGAATGCAGCTTCTGCAATTAATGCACAAATGCCATATAATCAAATACGTATTTTGGAAATTGTTTTTGTAACCGCTTGAAACCAGAATTTGATATAAAATTACCATTGTAGCCGAAAGATCAAATATCAGATATAATTTATTTAAGGCAATATGTTTCTGAATTATCAAGTTTAAATGTTTGAAAAAGTACAGCCGATCAATTCCTTGATATATTTGCTTCGAGATTTCTTATATATCTACGTTATAAATGCTAAATCTGCGTGCAAAATTGTATCTTTTTAGCTCTTAACGTTTTGTACTTATCGTGTTCAAATTTACTCTGATAGCGGACTGTAAAATTTCTTGTGAATAGATTTCATACATAATTTGATAAAAAGCTACAAATTAGATGTTAATATCTTATACCAAATTTTGAAAATCTAGCTCTAAACGATTTTTTATTTTCCATTTTTCATTTTGAAAGACAGACAAGCATAATTCAAAAAATGTGTTTTTCGAACTCAGAGAGATTGGAATCGTAAAGATTCGTCGAAATCTTGATTTCGAATTTTTTTAACAATTACAATGCTTTCTCTTTGTGTAATTCTTATGCTAGAAAATATACGAATTAGATTTGATGCTAGTATATTTAATTCATGTAAATAAATATTTTATTTTTCTAAAA
>JAPMOR010005177.1:945-26930 GCA_026543865.1 Argiope aurantia
TGTAAAAAGCTGAATATAAAATATTTTACTTTGGAAAAATTAATTTTGAACTTATTAATAGATAATTACTTTTTATCTTTTACATTAATAGAATTCTTGTAACAAATTTTAGGCATAGTAATTTATATAATCTGTAAATGCAAGTTGTTAAGAAGAAATGCATTTAAGAATAGAAAAAAATACCTCAACACAAACATTTAATTTTACATAATTTTCCAAGTAAAAAAAACTGAATTAAGTATTCTGTGGTGGAAAACTTATTTTTGAATTAATTGTAATCAACGTATAATTGCTTTTTCGCCTGGTTTCCAATAACCATGCTCATAATAAATTATTTGTAGGTGCAATAATTAATATAAATTTTAAATAAACAATAAGAGCTTTTAAAAGGCTTAGAAATGAAAGAATTCCAAGAGAAATTCTCCAGGAGAAATTCAATGTAAAGAAATATTATTCTTTATTTTGATATAAAGTTCTTCTTATCTCTTTATCCATATTACTTTTTTAACTAATTATTTGTAAATAATAATTCATATAAGCTCTAAAGAAGAATAGTTAGAAGCTTTATAAACAATTAAAATAAATTCGCTCTTAGGGAATAAGTTTTTTATTAAAATAATATTCTTTATTTCTATTTGAAGGGCTAATCAATTCGGTTTTGAAATGACTCTAGTGAGTAATAACTCTGTCAACTTTTAGTTTGTTCTGTTTATCTTTAGTTTATCCTACCACATTATCATGAATTAGATATTTTTGGATAAAAAAATTTAGTTTGTTGATTTATTACTTGTCATTTTGTGTATACTAGCGTATTATGTGAATAACTATTTGAGTAATTTTAAAGAAAGATATTTTTAAGATTTGAAGTATGATTTCTTTATACATTATATTCCTATTAAAAATATATTTTAAAGTAAGAATCTTTCAAATAACTGAAATCAAAGAAAAAAATTTACTTTGAATTTCAGAAAATATTTGCTGCATTTTCCTGAAACTTGAATGTTTTTCTTCAAATCCATTTTCATGTTTCCCATGTTTACTCTAGCCTAATATGAAATCAAAGATTCTCTTTTTTGCCGAAATTTTAAAATTAACTCTTTTTTATTTCTTTTTCTTCATTGTGGCTGTAGAACAATGAACAAAAATCCCAGTACAAACGGCTAGAGCCTTTATACATAGTGAACAGATAATACAAATGTAGATGCGTATCAAGCGAACACTAACTACAGAGAGGCGCAAGAAAGAAAAGTAGATAATGCATCATTCATCAGAAGAAGTGAATACAAGGCTTTTGAGGTTGAAGATTAAAATATAAATCACAACAGGTGCTAAAAACAAGACACAAAGTTAACTATCTTAAATTTGTAATATTTCAGATTTTATGCTAAAAATGGTTACTGAATACCAATGAGAAGTTATGAATTCTTTAATTTTCTATTTATAAATATTTCTGACTGAGAGTAACATATAGAGATCATTCTTAACTAGATGAATTCTATACTAAAGCATTAACATTATTCCTTTTGTTCATGTGGTTCGAATTTACCTATATTTTTTATTCCATAAAAAAATGATTAAAAACCTCATTCTTTTTGAACAATTTAATATAGTAGGATGTACAAAAGTTGCAGCTTTATTTTTAATGTGGATAGCTAAAAGTATTTTTTTTTATTTATTAAATAATAATTTGAAAAAAATCTAATATCTAAACTTGAACATAAACTTTTTCAGGCGAAGCGACATTGTGATTTATATTCGACACTATGCCTTCATCAGTGACCAGTACTTCACATTTGAATTTTACAAATTCTAGCGCCGAGGCCGCGCGCGGAGATGCGAATGATGTAGTGTTCATTCTAACCAGCTCTTTTCTAATATTCACAATGCAATCAGGTAAAAATATGCCACTTTTTTTTTCTTTTCATTTTCAGTTTTATATCTATACTTTTCATATTTTATCTTTGTATATGAAAGTATTTACGGTGTGTAAAAAAATTTCAATGACGTTATGTTAAACTTTTACACTTAACTGTGGGAGACAGGATCCTTCAAAATAACGAAGCCAAATGTATAACAAGAACGAAGTGTGCGCATACCTGACACAGAAAACTGAGTTTTACAGAGCTTTGCCGATACCCTATTAACAAGCACACAATCAGTTGCTGCTGAACTGGGTATTCAATACGAAACGTGAGGTTGTAATGCTAAAAACATGCACTCCTTTCACTTGAAGAAAGTCCAACTCCTAGGCAATGACTGCAAGTCGAGTTCGCGCGCTGGATGCTTGATGCCCCACAGGAAGTTGCACACTTTTCTGCTAGAGTTTTATTCTCAGATGAAGGTGTCTTCAACACGCACAACGCGCATATTTGGTCATTCGAAATCCCCACATCTCGTTACTATCACAATCTAATCGAACGTACAAAATATATATTTGCTTGAAATACATGTTGTCTTTCTAATACTGTTTGCTTTACATATGGAGCGCATACAAAAATTATTTCCTGCTTACATTTTATTTTGATGTCTTCGAATAAATATGAGAACTTTTCCCATTAAAATTTAAGTAATATACATTGATTAAAAAACGAATAAATGATTTGACTTCAAAGGAAATTTAATAGATAAAGTGTCAACTAAATGAAAAAATAACATTTCTACCCATATGGTACTTCTGCGAAAGAAATGGTATGCAAAACATAAAAATTTCGCATTATTTTGATAATCATCGATGGTATAAATAGCAAACAGGCATATAATTTTCTAAAGAAGTTATCTTCGAGCTCTTGCTTTCTTAAAAACATGAGTTATTATTGTTGGCATATCCGATTCTTTCTATATTTTTTGCATGACATTATAAATTATTTATTTATTTATTAATATTATTATTATTTGCATGCCTGTAAGACAGTTTATGTTACTATTCTTTATTTTCTCTTACAGTTCTAAGTTAATAAATTATCTTATTTAGAATCATAAATGTCAATGGAACTTTAATCTTTATAAAAAGGTTTATGAAAATATATTTAAAAACTGTTAGATAGAATATTCTGCAAATAAAACTGAGATTCTTCTAAAAATATAAAAGAATCCACAAAATGTTTGTTGCAGATAAATATTTTTAGTTTATTTACTATTCAAAAAATATATTGCGCGAATAATAAAGCATTCATGAATGATACATTTATAAATACCCATACATCTAAAAAGGGGATGGATACATTTAAAATAAAATACTTAAATGGCTTTTAAAATTCAATGCATCAAATAATATGAAAGGTGGAGAACAAAGAAACAATCCAAAAATATCAACCATTTCGAAAGGAAGTATGGACGAAAACGGCTGCCAGATGGTCATAAGAACATTATTTTAAGCTTTATAAATGGATCAGTATAACTCAATTGGTAGTAGTGTCTTAGTAACCATCAGACGTCACAATACTATATCTCCCGAAGGAGTTATGTCTCGCCATTTTGATGGAAGAAACATTTGCACTTACAACATTGATATACTCATTAGAAAATTATGAACTGCCTACTGAATTGAAATCGCCATATCTGAGTTACCATCCAGTAGGAGAGCTAAGAAGGATAAGAAATTTGAGCAATACTAGCAAATCATTAAGAATTCATGTGCAATCCGAAAAATTAGTGATATTTTACATTATCGCCCACTCAAGCAATTTCTCCTTTAACTGGCTTGTGTATTGTGCATCTTCATGTTGGACTAGATGATCAGACATTACGTCATGGACTGCTGGATGATTCTGATGTGTTTCTGTACCTTTAGTAGTTTGTACTGACAATTCTAAATCACTCACTATGTTACATAAAAAAAAATACATGAATATATACATGAAACTGAAAAATTACAAATATGAAACATTTTGATGTATCTGCGTATCGTTTTTTTTTTTGTTATTGTTGAAGTTGTTATTGTTTTGCCCATCCTGTTTCGTTTTTTTTTTATAGTCTAAAATAAAATCCCTATACTTTTATCGGGATACACTTTTATCTTTTTCAGGATATGCTTTGTTAGAATCAGGGATAGTATCTAGAAAGAATGAAGTGAACATTTTGGTTAAGAATGCTACCAATGTCCTGATGGGTGGCTTCGCTTATTGGGCATTTGGATTTGGTTTGAGTTTCGGAAAAACTTATTCTAATCTCTTCATAGCTTACGGATCGTTCTTCATCGTTGCAAGCCAAGAAGAAATGGGTGTGGTATATTCCAAGTTTGTATTTGAGGTAAAATATCTTATTAAAAGCTATTAATTATTAAGTTTACAATTAATCATCTGTTTCAAATGGATGCAATTATGCTAGAGATAAACTTGAAGCAAATTTCAAAATTAAGCAATATTGTAACTCTTTTGACTAATAACTTCCGAAAATTTATTGAATCTATAATGAATTTTGCACAGTTTGTTTAAAGATTCAAAAAATTATGCAATACAATTAATAATTTACTCAAGATTTATAATAACTTCCTAATTTGTTTGTTATGCAAAGGATAGAGTACATTACAACAGCGCATATTTAAGCGTAATTTGCATTGTCAAATCAGCATTCTACAAAATTGCATGATGATGTCTTATTACACAACTAATGAGAAGTATTAAAATGATTGAAGTTTAAAACATGATAATACTTCAGAAAAATCCAAGGGAGAAATCTGATAATTTTTAAATCATTAACAATTAATTACATTTATCTGTTAAATAATTAACAGTGTAAGAAGGTTGATTATAATTATGTGGATAATCTATAAATTTACTTATATTTGTAAAAAATAGAAGATACAATATAATAAAATTCCTTTTAATTTTATATTAGATGCATAATTATCAACAAATATTCATTATCCTAAAGCACTAGCAAGTTCACTTTAATATCAAATCTTATTTATAATTTCAAATATATTTCCTATAAATTTTGAATTTATTTTAGCTGGCCTACGCGACAACGGCCACTACACTTATCTCCGGAGCTATGGCGGAACGGTGCAAGTTCACCAGCTACTGTGTCGTAACTGTTCTGGTCATTTTTGTGTATAGTATACCGGCTGGATGGATGTGGAGAGATGATGGCTTTCTTTCAACTTTGGGAGCTGTAGACGTTGGAGGATCCGGCGTCGTCCACTTAGTGGGAGGGTGCTGTGGTCTGGTAGCTGCTACTATTCTTGGTCCACGTGCTGGCCGTTATGACCATGGAACTCAACTGCTACCTCTAGGGAACCCTACAAATGCACTTCTAGGATTATTTATGCTATGGTATGATAAAATTTCGTTCTTTTTAACTAATGACTAATCGCCTTTGGCGACCAGTTGGTTCGCTGTTATTAATGCTCGATTTAAAATTTTCAATTCAATATTTCTTATAAATTGAGGTGGCAGTGATTAAATCTTAAATTTAAAAAAAAATGTTTTGCTGAAATCTAACATATTTTTTTAAATATATGAGTGCTCAGGATGTTTAAGTAGTATGGGATTACATAATATATATAACTTATGCAATATCTCAAAGAATAATTCAACAACAGCTTTTCATAATTCATAAAAAATCAGTTTTTATTTGACGCAATTAATTTGTTTTGTTTCAATAAATAAAAGCACATATGAAAAAAAATGTATAAATTATATACAGTCTTTTGGCTCTAAGCAATCATATTCAGTTAAATATCCCAACTTTTATATCAAAATAACCTTTTCTTCTTCTATAGCCTAATCTGGCTGAGTTATAAAATTTAGAATATCACGGCTTTAGGGCAATCAACAATTTCATCATTTTAGGCTGATTAACATTGTGGAAACTCCAAGCGCCGATTTGTGTATCTTCTTTTGGAAGCTCAATGATGTGGGTTAAAATCATGCGTTTTCATAAATGAATTTAGTTTTTGCTGCAATGGAATGGACCTTTCTTTTTATTTAAAATATTAGTGTTTCAAATATTTTTCAACATATAATTCATAGGACCAAGAGTATGCATAAAAATTCATAATCCATCAGATTATTTATTACCTCAAACTACTTAAAATAGTATTAGACCATTTTTTCTATCAGATCTATTTGCCTAATAATAATAAAAGCTTCGAAATTAGGTCTTGGGATCCCATTAGATTAGATATTCTGTATATATACAAATCATGTTTGGCCTAAATACTACTACAGACAATACTACACTACTATTGAATCAATAATATAGATGTATTAAAAATGCACCTAAAATCTTTTTCTAGGACTTCATTTTCTAGAAAATATCATATCATTTCATTTCTTGAAAGTTACACGATTCTGTGTTTAAATTGCAGTAAGAATTAACTTAATCGTTTAAGTTGAACTTCTATCAACTTGATGGCAAAACGTTGATAAAAGCTAATTAGCACATACGGGCTTTACATGTTCATGCAGATAAATTTAATAAAATTTACTTAAAGTTAGTGTTTCAGAAACCTAGATTTTATACTAATTTCGATTTTAAACATTCACTGAATAATCTAAGCATAAAACATTAATAACAAAAAAATGCCTAACTTTCGTGCATCAACATGCTTATTTCTACATTTTTTAGCCACAAAAAAAAATAGTATTTCTAATGACATTGACTCAATTCTAAGTACGAAAATTAGTTCAAATTAACTATTTATATTTATTTTTCAATAGGTGGGGGTGGCTTGGTTTTAGTGCTGGAAGTACAACCGGGATTGTGGATGATAAGTGGAAATATTCCTCAAGGTAAATTTCCTTAAATAAAATTAGAAAACAAATATTTCAGCATTTTTTTTCTTTTAATTAATTGATCATGAATGAAAAATGAATGAATTTAATAAACAATATGATTTAATTAGCGTTAAGATCAAAGTAGCATACAGCTATTTAAACTTACTTTCTGTTGATCCGTTCTTTAGTTGAAATCATTTTACCAAGAAAATGAAAAAAAAAAACATTTTGTAATAATGGGGACTTTAAGAAAAAATCAGAACCATAGCTTCATTAAAGAGTTGAGCATCTTAATATAATAAATAAAATGTAGCTAACAATAGAAAAAGTTCCTTTCAAAATCGCATAATAACTCATAGTAATAGCTTTATTGATCAGATTTCAAACAAAGGAAACTACTAATTAATTGATGTCAGAAATGTGCAGTATAGTAATTAAGCAGACGGTAAAATATTTTAATGACCCCTACCATGATTATTTAAAAGTTAATTAGTGTAAAATACATATATATAAAAGAAAAGCGTCTTTGTTTTTAAAAAAACTCAAGCAACCGAAAATAAATGAAAATTGATAATACTTTTTCAACTACATCCACTTAAAAATTTTCATTGACTGAAGTTTTATTTCAACTCAATTTTTGTTATACCTTCATTAATTAGAAGAATAAAGAAAATAGAATGTGTTTATACAAAGAAAAATTTCAAGCCTGATAGGAAGCCTCATGAAGATCTTTATAAACTGGAAGAATTATTGAACTATAGATCCGAGCGGCGGTTTCATGAGCTGGAAACGCAGTGATTATTTTCTGACTTAATTAGATTCTTAAAAACCAATAGGAGAAAGCAATTCAGAAAATTATATTCATTTTTAAGCAGCTTGCTTAAATATTATAATTAATATACAGTACAGTCCAAGTTAAACATATAATATTTAGAACCTTCTGTACAAACATTACAGTTATCATATTCAAATGTTCGACATATACTCTCATAAAAAGCGGTTTCTATCACAGAACAGAACAAATATTTTCAATCTCGACTGATAAGTTAAAATGGTATTAAGTGCTAATAATTTACACCTAAGTAGAAGCATATGAAGCCTGCTATTGTGTACAGGTAGCAATTTTTCATTAAATTCTGATTTTAATTATTAGGATGAATTCACTAGATCCAGCTTTTCCCATAAAACTCCTTTTATCAGATATATAGTAAACAAGGCATTTTGAAAAATTAACTGAAGGTCTACCAAGAGGCTTATCAATTTTTATCAAGATGGTCTTGCTATTACAAATCTTCTGCAATGCAGATAATAATTGAGATTACAATTGTTGAACTGACAATAACAAATTTCACATGATAGCAGCAGTGCATGTGAAATTGTACACTTTTTTTATTAAAGAAGAGCTGTTTTTAAAAAATAAACAACTTATTTGCACTGCAAAGCCATTCTTTTATTTTCCTTATCCGCCAAAATCTGAATTATTTTCTCTTCTGAAATAGAAAATATTTAGTTTTAATTCAAGTAGTTTTTATTCCCATATGCCATGCCTGAATATATCGTGTTCAATTTGTGTTTTACTGTACGAACTAAATATTTATTCTATTACTAAGTTGCATGCTTTTTAACCCTTTGCACTCTAAAATGTAGTTTGATGCATAATTATGCACTTAATACAAAAACTTGTTTATTGTTCCAAAGAAATAAATTAATATAATATATAATAACAATAAATTGTTTTAAGTTGAAATTCCCCGAAAAATTTATCTACGCCTTTTTACCATTCTATAGGCATTTTTTACAATCAAAATTTAAAAATAAATAAATAAATCTTCAAAATGATGCATCGTCTTGAATGGTGACTGCGAAGAATCATCAGAGTGCTATGGGTTAAGATGTGAAGTTATCTGTATGATATCATAGTAATGTTGCAATACATGCCGTTAGGACTTTAAGCGCCGACGACTGAAACTAAACATTCTGTCCGGACCTCGTCAGTCACTGGTAACTGACTTTATACCATTCATTCAGGTCACATTAGTCACTGACAATATAAGTTCCGTTCAGTCATTGTTGACTGACTGTATATATTTGAAATGTTATATTGACTTAATTAAATTTAATCTGGCTATCACAAAATAATTCAATTAAGTGTATGTAATCTTATCCCAATTTTAATATACTGATAACCAGAGATTTAACTAAAGAAATCGGATATCGCAGGTTAGACAGAAAGAATATGAAAATAGGTTTGGAGCTTAAACGTGTTGAAATATCTTCTATTTATTAAAAATGTTTTGTCTTATTTATTTCTTCTTAATAAATAGTCTTGCATACTTTTCAATACGCAGGGCCTCAGTTACAACTATTTTAGCATCATCTGGTGGTGGATTAGTTGGAATGACATACAGGTACGATTTTGCACCTTTTGTTTAATTAGATAAAAATGAGCATCACCATGGGTATCATTGAATAATTATAATAAATACTTGTTTACTAAAGTAAGTATGATGATATTATCATGGCACAACATATTTTCTCAGGATAAACTACATCTAAACCAGTAGAAAGCCTTTTAACTGCTTCTTGAATTGTAAACCAAGTGTGAAACTAAGATGGAATCAGAGAAATGATGCAAACTAATAAGATCTTGTTAATGCTTTAATGTTCTTGATAAAATTACATTTTCAAGTTATTATCTTCGAATACATGCGTATAGATTTTCATAAGACGATTTCGTCTAGAATTTTATAGATATATGCGAGTTTGGAGTTAAAAAACTTAGGACTAAAGTGTGGCATATGTTTTTAAGTTATAGACAAACCGAATTCTAAAAGATGCATTTTTCAGGATCTATGAGATTTAAAATGTGGATATTTATTAAAAATATATTTTTTCTACAATTTTTCATTGTATATTCCTTATATGAGTAGAATTTGTATAATTCAAGCAATAAAATCAAAATTTATATTTTTTCAAAAATGCAGATAAAACTGTAAACAATACCAGCTTGCATTAATTAGCTTGAGATAAAGACAATTACTTTTCCTTCCCTTCCACTGAAGACAAATTAATTTCCCTTTATTTCAGCTTTTATTTTAAAAAAGGCACACATGATGTCCCTATTCTGATGAATGCAGTCATGGGATCTCTAGTTGCCATTTCCGGTAAGTAAACTTTATTTTTCCCCGCTTATATTAATAATATTCAATAAATTTAGATCTAGAGAAAACTCTAATTTGATTAATTAATTGGTTATCTGATCAATAATAAACCTTTGTGTATTTTTGGAGGGATCTGAAAATATTTAACAAGATGTATATTTAATACAGAATATTTAGTAGAAAGAGAAATTTGGTTAAAAAAAAAACAAATACTTACCATATAGTCAAGATTTCTCCAAATTCTTTTTCCTTACCATTATGCTTCGTGATAAAGAACTTATTTTGTGGAGCACTGTTTTGATGTGTGCAACAAAAACATTGTCATCTAATAAATAAAACAATTAAGCCTTTAGAAATGAACTTAAATAGTTTAAAATCATTTTTACTTCATTAGACATATAATAACTGAATAACTTAGCTCTGCTACTCTGTGTATTTAATTGAAAATTATAATAGATCTTTAAATAACACGATAAAATGTTTTTGAATATATTTCAGCTGTTAAATATTACGTATAAATATTACGTTTTTCATATAACTTAAATTTATGTAGATGATTTGAAAGGATTATCCATTCCAAGAATGCTGCTATTTTATAAGAAACACATACACATAACTTCATTTATAAGTTGGTAACTTGAAGTAACTGATTTAATTTTAAAAGGTAGTTTCCATTTATTTCAATTATCCCTCCAATATCTAATAACATGCTTATCTAATCCTAATTCACTAATAAATAGCACCAAATAACTTGGGACAAAGTATCACTAAATCAATCTGATAAAAGTGAGAAAATGCAATCTACTAATAGTCTGAGAAAGGATTGTTAGCCTCTTCAATTAATTAATGGATTAGTGCCTATTAGAGATTTGTCCGAGGACTCAGGTGGACAGACATCCTTAATTTGATCTAGACGAAAAATCATTACTTTTCATTGTTCCCCATCAATTTTTCTTTCTTAAGAGCTACTTCAGTAGGATATCTTGTTACAGCACTTTCTTTGAGCGTGGATTTCCCCTATCCAATAGTTATTTGATGGAATCTTCTGCTTTTGGTTTTACAATTTTTTCAGAATGAGCAGCTAGGAAATGGATAATAGATTATCTATCAAATCAAATATTTCTTGATAATACTCGTACCATGAGCAAGCTGGCTTTTTATGTTATTAAGAATGTATGGTTAAATACATGTCATTAATTTACTAGCTGCTATAAGAGTATTAAAATACAATTTTCATAATAATAAACCAATCATATTACAATACAACTTTTGTAAAAATAATTTCTATAACGATAATTATAATATATATTGCACAAATTATTATTAGAAAATAATCTTATTATGCAGATTATACTTTTTCTTCAGCTAATATTAAAATACAGATCACACATTATTTCGCAATATTAAAGAGGAAGTCTAACGTTGTAAATAAACATGATATTTCAGCCCAAAATTGCAATAATTCTTAAGCATATATTTATGGATTTATAATTTAACCCTTTTGCCCTCGGATGGTGCCTCTCACTCTCCACGAATGCATTATTTGAACGTTTTACTTTTTGTTGAAAATGCCCACAGAAGGGTAAAAAGAGATAAATTCACTTTTTAGGGAAATTTAAACAATTGTATATATTTATTTTTGGTGTAATAAACAAGTCCATATATTGAGTGAATTATGCATCGAATTACTTTTCGAGTGCAAAGGGTTAAATCAATAAGAATACTTAATAAGAGGTAACCTGAGAATCAGACTTGAAAGTTAAAGCGATTAATGGAAACTGAAAGAGAAATATGTACTTTTGCATTTATAATATCAGCATATTAATTAAAAATACTTTTAATGTTAAAAAAATTGAAAAATAAATTATCTGGTCTTTTATTTATCCGAAATAAATACATGTCATAATAGCCCCATAACCACAAATGAGAATCGTGCAGTACTATAACAATATATAAAACTCTTTACCTTTACAATTTCCTACCTAAATGTAAAAAAATCCATTTATTTTTCTCACATTACCAATCATGTCATTCTAATTTTATTAACATAAAATTTTATTAATAATGCATGAACTGTCACCATTCTAGCATATTAACCTCTTAGATGCTTCAATTCCTACGTAATCTAATTAAGTGGCATTTTCCGTTTAGGAAATATACCACCTTATTGATTCAAATAAAATTTCATCGAACACTTAGTGTTTGTGGATGATCAAATATTTTTGTATTGAATTATGGTATGAATTATTTAAAATCAGTACATAAGTTGCAGAAGTAATAATTCGTAACTTTTATGGCATACTTGCATATCGATTAAAAATGTTGGAATAATTTTTTTTAATTAAGAATTTAAAAAATTTGATTGTAGTTGCTTTATGGTACTATATCAATTAATAAATCAAAGTCCATATAATCTCGTTTAGAAGTTTTGATGCTTCGAAATGTTGAATTGCATTGATAGATTAACACTGTTAATCTATCAAAACTAGGATTTGTGAATGTTTCATTTTCGTAACCTCATTTCCTTTAAGAAATTGTTATTACTTCTAAAACTAAAATTATTAATGGGGATAATAAAAGCACATTTAATACGAAAAGCTATATAGCAAATAATAAAATTGTGTTAAAAATCACAGTTGACTTCTGTGCCATTTCTACTTATAAATGTTGAGGGTATCAAAAAACAGCTTTTTAAACACTTTCTTGATTATATTTCGTGAATAAAATAATGTCATTAACTTGGATAATGCTTTTTGAGTACAGAGTAGCAATTTTTATTCTATTCTTTTGTATCCTTGCATCAAAAACTGTAAAAATAAGTATTGTTGCAATAAAAACCATCAAGAGTCAAGGTGGAATGTTCTATATTAAACAATGGAGCTCAAAATCTAATGGGAATATCGCAAAGATTCTCGAATTTTCTAGATCCTATTCCTTATTCGGTTGCCAAAATCGGGAGTCATTGACCTGCAATCAATTTACTATCAATTTTAGCTTTAGATCGTTTTCAGTAACCATTTTCCTTATCATGAAACTAACTGCCCAGTGAAGCAATATCAAATTCGTAACAATACATTGCTTAGGAATTAGATTAATAACCATGAAATATTTTTCATTAAGATATGATGTAATATTTTTACAGGAGGATGTACTATTGTTCGACCTTGGGAAGCTATTATTATCGGAATAGTCGCTGCACTCTTGGTTCTGTTTTCCATTCCTTTGATCGACAGACTTCACATTGATGATCCGACAAATACTTTCGCCGTGCACGGAATTGCCGGTGCTTGGGGAATGATGGCCATAGGATTGTTTTCAGTAGAAGACAACATCAGAAATTATACCAGAGGTCTCAATGGATTGTTTAAAGGTGGAGGATGGAGATTTATTGCAGTTCAATCTATGGCGTGTGGAGTACTGTTTGCATGGAGTATGATTGTTGCAACAATTTTACTTTTCGTAAGTTCGCTTTACACAACATTTTTTTATTCATTAAGAATTACGAAGTACGCTCTTTGTCCTTACTTTTCGCTGAAATTACTGAATTATTAGAAGATACAAATTTTTATTCGTAGTTATGGGCATTTAGTAAAAACTATTCTTCTTAGTACATCTTTGTGTAATAAAGAGAGATAGGTAGCAAAAATTCTATGTCTGAACTTGGGGATTCTATGTAAAATAAACCATGTATTAAATCCTTATTACCTTTATAAATTTCTACTTCGATTCATTTTGGCTCGTATCTGTTCATACACAATATTCAGTCGACCACCCGATTGCCACTGTACTGCGCAAATCGGCAGAATTGATATTATCGACCACTACCCACGTACTAACTCTTCAGCCCCGATATATTCTCTTTCCTATGCACCTCTGACATATAGGATTATTCTAAAGTCATGGTATAACCTCTAGTGAGAGGTAGAAAATCTATGTCACAAACCTAGTATCCACATAGAATAACTAGGTCACCTTCCATTTCATGATTATGATTAAATATACGATATTTCAATTCAAATGCAAGAAGATATTTAGTTTCGAACTTCTAAACTAGTAAAGATACATTACTGCTTATTATTCGTACATTTTTTTAAAACAATCTACAAGAATGTATAGGTAAAGAAATGTTCAAAATTGCGTCAACAACAGCTATACATACTTGATAGCATCAGTAAACGATTAGCCTACACTGCCCATAGGTATTTCCTGCACACTTACATCAGCTACTGATATACGAACAACGACGATACTATCAACTGGCTCAAATGGAGTCTCACGAACAAAACAAAAAAAAACATTACAGTTTTTCGCAGAAAAAGCAATGGATGATGGATAAAGGGCGGGTCCGCCTCACCAAATCCACCGAGCCTAAAAATGTGGTATTAGGTAATTGCGATATTGACTGCAAAAAACTATATTCGATTACGAATAGAGACCGGAACATTGCAGGAATTTTTAAAATAAAATTACTAATACAATAAATGATTGCTTTAAATAAATGTACCGTTGCTAAAAATGACTTTAAAATATATTTTTACTAGTGTTAAAAAGTTCGAAAGTAAGCATCTAGTTTCAGTTGAATTGTAACTTCTTGTATTTAGGAATGAAGAAATGGATTGCGACTTGGATTTCCTAAGAACATATTATTCTTATACCTGTTCTTTATCTTTCCTACAAGTTTGCACCATGAATCGCCTTGATAAATCGGAACTCAACTCTCAACTCCAGTTTCTTGAGTATCTTTATTCCTATTTATAAAAGAACATTATTTACTGACAATAGGAAGACACGCGGCCTAGACAAAATTTAATTTCTAATCGACAATATGGCATCAGGGAGAAACTTAAAAATTCAAACCGAATTAATAATGACAAACAATTTTTCACTCCCCATTCTCAAGCCGATTGTTCCGAAAGTCTGCAAATGGGTGTGTCAGGATTTCTTGTTTTTTTTTTGTTTTTTTTTGTGCCCTACTTTTGAGGTCAAAGAATATATATATGAAGAAAGATTGATTTTCTATTGCATCTTTTTTGTTCTTTTGATGGTACAGAATTTTAACTTTTTCCATGCCTATCTTTCAATCATTTTAATTCCTCAGGCACATATAGTGAAAATCCACGTGACTTCCTGTAGTCCATCAACGAGGCTAGAAAGAAAGAATTCGAGTAATAAAATGATAGCTAATTACAGCAATCATAAATTTCACTTCGTATCGTATGGTACAATTTTATCACACTAGCAGTGCCATAGAAACTTATATTTGAGTATCGAAATCAAATATGTGAAATATCAAGTGATTACACCAAAAAATTATTTCTCGTTTATTTTAGTTTTAGTCATCACGTCACATTTGATCACATGTTATTAAAAAAACACAGACTACGCTTCCATTAATAACAGAGGTTAAGAATGGTGCTATTTAGCAAATCACATAAAGATCACAAAGGCTTCATTTAATACTTCGATATCTTTTCTTCGGAACAAGAAGATATAGAAAAGTGTTCGAATGTAAAACTCGAGTTCTTCTCTCAACGAATGCATAAACTTACGGACTTCTAGATGATTTCTTACTTTTTCAGATTTAAGCAAAAAAAAAAAAAACCATAATAACTGAGCATTTTAAACCATTCTTTTTTTTTTTAATTATTTCTTTTTATTCTCTACCTTTTTTTTAGAAAAATAAGGATTTAAACGAAAAAGTACGTCTTTATAAAAATACCCTGCTGCCATCTATTAACGGAATACATAAGTAATACTTAATTTTTCTTTATTTCAGGCAGTACATAAGATTATTGGAATACGAATGCCTCTAGAAGAAGAAATTCTTGGACCAGATTACATAGATCACTGTCTCAAGCATGATGGAAATGCTCAGATAATTAAAAGCTTTAAAGAAAAGAGAAGACAGCTAAGACGTCGATTTTGAAATATGATTTCATTTTTTTCCTCTTTACAAAAGTTTCCAGAATTTTAAATAATAATTATTCATATGGAATTAATAGTTTAAAACGTTTCTGCTTTTTAATGAATAAAAATAGATAAATATCAGAAATAAATGGTATCCATAATTTATCAAGCAAGTTCAATTGTATTAGCACACAAAGTATTTTACATAAACATGTGTTTTCTTTAATCTAGCAACTTCAATACCCGGTTATATATCAAACAACTACGGAATTAAAAAAGAATTTATCACTAAAGATTGTTTTATAGTTTGAAATAAAATGCTGCCATCAGGATTTAAGTAACGACAAAATAAAAATAAAAATTGTTCCTCAACTTAGTATCTAAGAAGGCATGAAGCCAGCAAAGAAATTAACCCTTCTAAATTTACCTGTGTTTGTTTCTCATAGACCAGCATTGCAATAATTAATCTCGAGTTAAATACAGATTATAATTTGTTCATTTCTTCAATATGGGGTGTAAAAATGAACAAGCCAATTCCAAGGATACTCAATCGAAAGTAAATATATATTGAGTAAAGTATATATACATAAATATATATACATACATATTAATTGATTTCCTAATTACCTTTTATGGTACAATACAACTATTTTTAGATTCGAAGCAATTTAGAAAAAAAAATTAACTTTAGTGTTCGTTTTCTATTTAGATGGTAATAAATTAAGTTAATACTGAATTAAAGTTTTACCGCTTAAATCTGGATTAATGTAATTTAGTGGATCTTAATTTACATTTAATTTAATAAATATTCTTAATATACTAAGAGTGTTATTATGTACTTACAATAAATATCTTGAGGATTAAGTTCTATTAAAACTATTAAATTAATTTATGTATTAAAATTACATCCTCCCATCCTTTTCCATTTGAAGCAAGTCATTAATTCTGGTCACATTATATTCTAAACATCAAACAATTGTCATTTTAATACCGCTTATAGATTTATACTTAGTGCAAAAGGTATTTTGATTCTTTTAGTTGGTTAATATCGATATAAATGCATCTGTAAATAACAGAAAATTGAACGCAGTTTTAAGAATTAAATTGAGTCACTAGATGGCAGCCCTAGTCACTCTAGGATGTTTTTAACGTTTCAAATAGAAATTACTAATGTAAATGCAATTTACCTAGCCAGATTTCATTTAGTTTGACTCCATTTACAAAATCCATGTATCACTTTTAAAAAAGTTCTAGTAATCGTAATCTTGACCCTCTCATAATAACTCAGTAAACTTGTTATATCCGATAAAGAAACACTGGAGACCCTAAGCTGATAGCGTAATAACAAAAGTAAATATCCTGTGCTTTTGAAATCTGTCGTAGGAAACGAATTCGAAAAGCATGGCTCACTCTAAATGACATATTTCAGAGACCCTATCATTCTAATCCGATTTCACTACGGTGGCTGATAATCAGACCCCTCCCTTGAATCAAATAAATCTCTTTATTGTGTTGAATTTCATTGGAAGAAATTGTTTTTATAACAACATTGCAGTTCAGACAAAAATGTACTAACCTAGGGGACCACCTGAGAGATCAATGAGACTCCTGCTTATCAGTAGAGGTTACTTTTCTTTATCAAATGACTGTTTAGAAAAGAGGTATTTCAAAGTTTGCATTAATAAGAATGCATTTTCGATTGACAATGGCTAGAAAGAAAAATAGTCTGACATTGTAGGCCTACTAGAAGGAAAAAAAATTAAAATTTATAATGTCATTAACATATTAATTTTAAAACTTATAAATGCTAACACAAGAAAAATTCAATTATTTTTAAAAATAGCAAATTTTAATTCAATTATTCACAGTACATAAATTTGTAAAGGGTTTATCAGCATATTTTCTACATAGTTGAAGAATTAGTCGATTTTAATTTTTACTAGCATTTAAACACTATTTTTAATAAAATTATAAATTTTACATCAATTTTCTTTATATTTATTATGTTTTAAATTCACAGGAATCATTAGATGTATTTGGATATCAACCGATTCTCCAGGAATATCGATCAATTAATTCTTTTAAACAAAACTTTATATGTATGAATTAAATTGTGACAGTCGTTTACCCTTGCATTTGTTTGTCAATTGTGTCAATGAATCCCATGATATCACCGTTCCTTTAAAATCTCAAATGTCTAGGCAATAAGTTTCAAACTGCACATACGATAATATAATTTCACTTTCAGAATACGGATGTAAATTGTCAATCCAAAAAAAATCCTCCTTATTTTTAGCAAGGGAAGAAAATCAAGCGATTAAATAGACGATGGAAAATTAAAGCATTTTGAATTTCCTTGCAATAATAAAATCAATAATTTAAATATACAGAAAAATATTTCTTTAAAAGTTCCCAGAATTTTGGGAAAAATTTCATGAAAAGTAAATCAGTGTCATTAATAGGATAATTTTTTTGAATTTTAACTTGGTATAAAATTTAATTCTGCATAATTGTATTTTCAAGAATTATAAGTAAACCCCTAAAATTCATTTTTTTAAATTAAAATTACTAAAAAATCGCACATTTCCTCCCTTAAAATATATTTATGTCAAATTTAGTTAAACTAGATCAAACGGTTTGTCACAGAGAACTCCAACACAATAAATAAATAAAGGCTTTCATACATTATTAGTAAAGATGTTAATACTTATAATAATTTATTGCTGCGTATACTATTCTTCCTATTTTCTACAATAAAACATGAAATTTCAAACCAAAAAAGAACTCTAAAGGGGATTCTTTAGAAACAGATATGTTGGGCAACACAAAGTGTACTGTAGAGGTCATCAGGTATTCATATTTTGGTGACCTCCGAACTCCCCAAACTTTTTATTAAAAGAACAAAATCTAATTAGAAGTAAGAAATATTTTTAACAAAAACAGTTTTCAGAAAAACAAAATATTAAAAGCCAAAATATTTAAACACCATTATTCAAGCTAAGATGGCAAGAAAGCTTTCCAAATATGAACATACTCATTTTTTTTCTAAAATACAATTTTTTTTTTCATAATTTTGTAATTTTTGTGACCGATTAAACAAGATTGTAAAAATTCTAGGGAGTTCTGCGAATATTCTTTCAATATTAAAGATATCCATTTATAAAAGAAGTTAGCATTTCACAATATAAGGAAACCATTGAAAGAGGTCGCTGATTTGACGAATGATAAGAATACCGAAAAAATTGTAGTTCATTGAAATTCGAAAAAAATAAATAGTAAAATCGATAGTAAAATGAGAAAACATCGTATTTAATCTTAATAAATAATATTAAAAAGATAAAATAAAATTGATAATCAGCGCCGCTAAGGAAACATTTTCCCATAAAATAATTAATATTTTTAATAAATTCAATTTTCTATTTTAGGTACAAAAAGCGATTTTATTTTGAATATAATTTAAGATCCTGAACAATATAAAGGTTCCTATAATATACAGACAAAAAATATTTTAATTTAGTTTATCAGAATTTGGCACTTATAACATTCACCATTTTTTATCTCTATATTTAAAAAAAAATTCAACTATTTTTAAGTCCATGAATCATGCATAATGCTACAAAAGTTAGAAAGACACAAACAGGAAAAAATGATGGAAAACATTTATTTACAATATATTTCAAGCATTCAGTTCAACTTGATGGATTCTCAAATATTCTTTTGAATTAGAATTCTAATACTGGAATATATTTAAAAAATTTATAACATTAGAGTAGTATATCATTATCCGATTCAAACTCTATATTTGAAACCGAAACTTTATGAGCTACAGGGAAAAAAGCTTGCATTAAATAAAATTCAATTTCCGAATTCCCTCTGATACTCTGATTTCCCACATAACTATAAATACATTACATAAAAGACCATACTAGAATAGTACATTTATGAAAGTTTAAGGGCAATGAATATAATATAAATATATTTAGTCACTTTCTTTTTAAAATACAACAAAGAACAGCGATATAAGAAAATGTTCATTGATTTTCATCTACAATGAAAAATAAAAGGATGCTTCCATTCACCATGTTTATGACGATCATAAATTTTTTACTTCTCGTTTAACTACCAAACAACAAATAACTGAATAAATAGTTCGAAGCAAATAACAACAATTTTATGGCGTATAAATTTAGAACATTTAGTTAAAGCTATGAGCAAGACCTTATTCTCACAAGTCAGCATTCTATGAAACAAAACTTTAAGAGCACACAGTATTTTTTCAGAATGTCGTCGTGAATTCAATAGCACTTTAAAAAGTACTCCTTGGGAACTTTGCCTTGAAAGTTAAGTTCAAATGAAAACAATGGACTTGGGTTTCTTTCCCGATTTTTCATGAACATAAGCAATATCATAGATTTGAGTTCAGTTTCTTAGTATAGAGAAGACTTTTAAGGATGCAATTTAAACCTTTTTCTTTTGGTTCCAAATTTTCACAAAATTTGGCGTGTTATGTCAAATTCCACAAAGAACCGACACTTTTTGTATCTTTGTAATGTCACATTTCCATATATGTAAATAACGAAATATAGCAGATATTTTGATGGATTTGGGAAAAATTTCATAAAAAACATTAATTCTGATAATAAAATTTATACCAGTTTTATAGCATCTAATTTGTTAAATTTTATAATCATCGCGTTATCTTGCATAGAAAAGAATGAATGGAATTTCTTTAAAATCTGATGCGAATCTATAGATAGGTGTAAAGACACTATTCCAAATCTTATTCATCCGATTTCTTCTGTTTCACATCCTTCTGTAAACACAATTAATTATATTTGCTATGCTCAATTACTTGTTCAACTGCTTTAATGTTTAATTATTAAAAATATGAGATATTTTCTTATGCAATATAATCAAACATCCATAAAATCATATCGATTTATTTTGAAATTATTTTATGCTTTAGATTAATTGTTCTTTTAATCTATTTTTAAAGAAATGAATTTTTTCATGCCATAACTCTTTCTACGAAATAATTTTTATCAATTCAGGAACATCAGAATTCAAAAATCAGTTACCAAAATAATGGATTTCAGGTTCAATCTATACTTATACAAAGCTCAATGTGAGTGAGCGAGTGTGTGTGTGTGTGTGTGTGTGTGTGTGTGTGTGTGTGTGTGTGTGTGTGTGTGTGTGTGTGTGTGTGTGTGTGTGTGTGTGTGTGTGTGTGTGTGTTGGCGCTCTACATGCCAGGCCGTTTGACTTACAGCTACCAAATTTGGTACATGTATACCTTGGAAGTCGGGCATGTGCACCGGGGGCCCCATTTATTGAATTTTTAATTAGAATTTTAATTATTAATTAAAAACCAACTTTCCCGCCAAAAAAATCTTAGTTTCCCCACTGCCAAATGAGTAAGGCTTCAGTTTTTTCTCACGCTAATGAGGTTAGGCTTAACATTTTCGGTCGATTATTTCAAACAATTTATTTTCTTAATGTTTGATGCATTTAAAATAAACATTGCTAATTAATCGATCTTTCAGATTCATTCTGAAGTACTTTTGAATTAAAATAAAATAGAATAAAAGAAATTAAAAATTTCTAATCTGCGTAGCGTTACTCTAACTGGTGTGGAAAATTCACGCATTTGTGTTATCGTAACTGGCGATGAAAATTCACGCATGCGCTTTGTGTTCTGAGTGTTATCAACGGATGCGAACTTGATTTGAATTATTTTTAGGTAAGTTGTATGCTTTTGTAATTAAATTTTATTTATGTTAGTTATATATATTTTTTGTATATGCTTATAGTTTTAAGTACATCGTTTTTTAAGTAGTTTTTTTTAACCTGTTTTCTAGCGATTATTTTAAACAATTCGTTTTATTTTCTTAATGTTTGATGCATTTAAAATTAAACATTGTTAATTAATCGATCTACTCATGATGAATGTGAGAAAAATTTGACATAATACATAAATTAAGAAATATATTTTTTAGTGCCCATAAATTTTAAACGCTCAGTGACTCTGTTTTCAGTAATCATATTATAAAAAAAAAGATTTGTTTCAGTAAAAAATATTGTTATATTAATTGCAGATTAATCCTTTCCACTTTAATTTAAAGCATAAATTCTACGGGAGCTAACAGAAAATTAGAGAGTTACATATTACGTTATGACTGAAGGTCTTAATAATATTATGAGTTAATTATGTGACTATCAAAATTTGAAGTTTTAAAATATTTTGTTTAGGAAGCTATTAAAATAGGAATTACATAAAATATTTAATTATTAAAATTTTAACGAGCATTAAGAGCCGTCTGGTCGCCAAAGGTGGCTAGTACTTATATAAAGCTCAATGTGTCTGTGTGTGTGTTGGCGCTCTACAGGCCAGAACGTTCTACCTACAGCTACCAAATTTGGACATGCATACCTTGGAAGTCGGTAATGTGCACCTGGGGTCTCTTTTTTTAATTATTAGTTATAATTTTAATTATTAATTAAAAACTAACTTCCCTCCAAAAAATTCTTTTCATTTTCCCCACCACCAAATGAGCAAAGCTTCAGTTTTTTTCCTACTCTAACGAGGATAGGCTTAACATATTTTCTGCCGATTATTTCAAACGATTCTGTTTATTTTCTTAGAATTTGATGCATTTAAAATTAAACATTGATAATTAATAGATCTTTCAGATTCATTCTGAAGTACTTTTGAATTAAAATAGAACAGAATAAAGGAAATTAAAAATTTCTAATCTGCGTAGCGTTACTCTAACTGGTGTAGAAAATTCATGGATTTGCGTTACCATAATTGACACTGAAAATTCATGCATACGCATTGTGTTCTGATTATTGACAACTCTATTTTCAACAGATACGCACTTGGTTTTGTAGGCTTAGCATGTTTCCGGCCGATTATTTCAAATGATTCTGTTTATTTTTTTAGAGTTTCTTGCATTTAAAACTAAACATTGTTAATTGATATGTTCATTATGAATCTGAGAAACTTTTGCAGAAAACTTCTTGAGATATTACGCAAATTAAGAAAGATATTCTTTATTTCCCTTAAGGTTTAAATACTCAGCGACTCTGTTTTCAGTACTCGTATTTAAAAAAAAAATGCTTCGTTTCAGTAAAAAATGTTCTTATATTTATTACAATTTTACCATTTCTACTTTAATTTAAAGCATAAATTCTACGGGAGCTGACAGAAAATTAGAGAGATACATATTACGTTATGGCTGAAGGCTTTTATAATATTATGAATAAATTATATGACTATCAAAATTTGAAGCTTTTAAAAATTTTGATGAAGAAGCTATTAAAGTAGGAGTTACATAAATATTTAATTATTAAAATTTTAACGAGCATTAAGATTTGTGAACCGGCTGGTTGTCAAAGGCGGTTAGTGTTTATATAAAATATAAAGTATCAGAAGGACGTAGTTGGAACATTAGGAATTAACAACTAATTAGGCATTTTATATTTTGTTGTAAATAATATCTCAGAAGATATATATGTACGTGCAAAATTTAATCAGTTAAATACGCTGCATAACAAACTTTTTGTAATAAAGTAATTTTTAAAAAATGTAACATTAGATTTTTTGAAACATATCAATATATTTAGGTTCACATACTTTCAGTTAATTGCATGATTTTTAATGTAAGAATACTTCAAAAAGCCCAATAACGCAAATCGTAGAGTCTAGAGTAAATTTAGCACATTAGTAGTAAATGAAAGAACAAAGTCAAGAATTCAAGAACTAACTATCACATTATCGATTTCAAGTTCATTTTCGTTAAGTGTATTTCAGAGTGTGCAGCTTCTCAAACGAAATTAAAATCCCATGCATTTCTCGATACTTTTGAATAATGAAGCATTAGATTCATTTAAATGCGATAGTATTTTTTAAGCTGGCATACTTTGTTATTTCTGTTGACCATTGTGCTTTTAGGACTCATCAGTATATAGTTTTCTCGAAAGATGACGAGTGCTCCCTTGAAAACGCTGTGGATCCAATTTCATACAAAATCAAAATATAAGCTTTAGAATAAGAACAAGAACAGTTCCTTACTGGTTGGATGGAAATAAAGCTGAAACCCTTATTGGAATTTAAAATTATTTTGAACTCTGATTAGTCATCAATAGCTATGGGCATCCTACTACACTATTACGCATTTACGTTTTTCCTATTTTATAAATATATATATACTTAAAATAAAGCTCAGTGTGTGTGTGTGTGTGTGTGTGTGTGTGTGTGTGTGTGTGTGTGTGTGTGTGTGTGTGTGTGTGTGTGTGTGTGTGTGTGTGTGTGTATTGGCGCTCTACAGGCCAGACCATTCAACTTACAGCTACCAAATTTGGCACGTGTATACCTTGGAGGACAGGTGTGCACCTAGGGGTTATTTTTTCGAATTTTTAATTAGAATTTTATTTATTTAAAAATTAAGCTAAATTTTGGTGTGTTTCGCTATAACTTCTGAAAATATAACCGCACAAAAAAGATTTTTACATGAAGTTAAAGATCAAAAATTTATCTTTTAAATGATACCAATGTTTTAACCTTAAAATTAAATTTCTATTTGTAATGAATTTTTAAATAAATATTTTAACTATATTTTTCAACAATTTTTTTCGTACAAAATAAAAATAAAATTTAAGCTGCACGAGCACGTTTCGCATGCATGGGAAAATATTAGATTTTTACAAAGTGTTGCCATCACATTGATTAATGCTCCAATAAAAAATAAATTAAATACTTTTGGAAATAAAATCTGCAAAAATATAATTTTCGTCACGTGTCTGTAGGAAATGAAACAAATATGAAATATTATTTTTCCTAAAAAATAAATTCAAGAAACATTATTTTATGATCTTTTACACTCTCTATATTATTAATCCAATAAATCAGTTTTATTTTAAGGCAAGTTATGTTTAATATGAATAAGATATCCATTCAAATAAGGGCCACACAGCTAATTTGTAAACCTTTAGTAAGACACGGATATGCTAAAATGGTCTAAATGGAAAATGATTATATTTTATGTAATTTAATTCAATAAATGCTCTAATGAATAACGAATTTTTTATTTTTCATAAAGCTTCTGCTGTAGAAATCACGATTAACAAAATGTTCTTGAAACACTAATATTTTAAATAAAAAGATTACCAATCAACTAAATCAATCACTTAAACTGACTGATTAATGAAAATTTGTATATCACTATTCAATAAAAAAAGGGTAATTTTAGATTTTCCATCGATCGTTTTAAAGAAAATACGCCAATCACCGCTCAGGTTTCTCAAGATTAATTGAAGATTATGAAAATGTATGAGATTATCTAAGATTACGAAAATTTTGAGTTTTTCCAAATTTTTAACATTCAAAACTTCATAAATAAGTCTTAGTTGATCGTGGAAAACAGAAACATTCATTCATTTATTTAAAATTTGGTGTGTCCAGAATATTTCTCAGAATATGATACCTTATTGCATCAAATTTAGACTTCATAATTTTTGAAATATATTTATAGGCCGGGACAAAGTATTATTATTGATTTCATTTCAATCCTTTTGAAAGCAAAACTAAAAACTGAATTTTATGCTGAATCTGAGAAGTTTTTGTTGAATTATTCGTTGAGATATTACATAAATTATAAAATATATTTTGTAGTTCACATAAGACTTAAATACCGAGCGATTCTGTTTGCAATACTCATATTCAATAATAATAATAATAAATAAATAACAATAAAGATGATAAATAAAATAAAACGCTTGGTTTTATTAAAAAATATCTTTATATTAATTGCAATTTCATCATTTCCACTTTAAATTAAAGTTGAAGTTTTACCGGAAATGACAACAAATTAGCAAAATATATATAGTAAATTGAACTAAACGATCTAAACAACAGTATAAGTTAGTTATGACTATCAAAATGTGAAGATTAAAAATGTTTTGTATGAGAATCTATTAAGAGGCCAGTTACTTAAAATATTTAATTGAAAATTGTAGCGAGTGGTAATATTGGCGAACCGGCTTGTCGCCAAAGGCAGCTAGAATATATATATATATTTATATACAATTTAATTCTTGTGTTGTCCGTTCAATGACAATGATACGGTTGTCTCTTTTCGGTCTTACTTTTTGCTGGCCGATGATCTTCTTTGGTGTTTTCCAAACTAGTGCGTTGCTT
>JAPMOR010005177.1:26940-38469 GCA_026543865.1 Argiope aurantia
CCGATGTAAATAAACCGGCTGCCGGTCTTCGGTTATATCCTTTGGTGAACGATTATCTTCTTTGATGTTTTACTTTTTAATGCGTTGTTTTGCGGTGGTCCATCTGTTTGATTCTTGTACCGAAGGTGCAAATGAGCCGGCTGCTGATCTTCGGTCTTATTCTTTGGTGGTCGATGATCTTCTTTTCCTACCGAATGAGTTGTTTCATGGCGATCCCTCTATTTGATTCTTGTACTGATCGTCCAAAGAAAATGATGCTGCTGCTGATATTCGGTCTTACCCCTTTGGAGGCCAATGATTTTCTTCGGAATTTCCTTCCGAATGAGTTGTTTTGCAGCGATGCCTCTTTTCCCGTTTCGGTTTGATCTTTCCAGAATTTTAATCTTATATACATTTTTCGCAAATTGCATCATTTATTATGTAAGAATTTTTCAAAAGCTTTCTATAGGGCAGACTTTTTGATCTAGAGCTATCAAATTTGAAGCTTTAACTTTTTCCCTCAAAAACATATTACGGGAAAAAAATTTATTTTTACATCTCTTTAAAATTAAGTCTAGTGAAACCAGTTTCATTTTCCTACAAATAATACTTGAAATTTAATAATGTTTTGGAAATTAAGTTTGAATTAAGCTAATAACAATGCTTTATACTTTTGTAATGAAATTAAGATAAATTTATTGTTCCATCACACCTTTCATTGACTTGCTTTTGTCGACTTTTAAGTTTTGATAAAAATAAAAATTCTATCCCTCTGGATATTAATTTCAAAAAGATACTTCCTATTTCCGAATTTTTTTTAGCATAATAATATTTTTGAGCTACATTCGTTCCATAAATTAATTTCCATAAATCTTTCCAAAAAAATCAAACCTAAAATATCATGATGCGATTCTTTGTACTAGAAATGAGATTTTAAAATTTTTCGTATGCGAAACATACAAACAAAAAGTATCCTAATTGTCAAAAAAAAAATTCGAATTCGTGATTTTGACGAATCTTTACTTCTCAGACTTCTTTAAGTCGGAAACACATATCTTTCTAACTATGTCTGTCTGTCTGAATAAAATTATTCAAAAACCCTTTTGAGCAAGTAGGAAATTCGGCATATGAACTTTACACCATATTTGTAGATTTATATAAAATTTTAAACAAAATCCATTAAAAAAGGTGTTGTCTGCCCAGCTCTCCAAATATAAATCAATCCGAGAGCTACAAAACATAAAGAGCTAGATAGGTAATATGCATGCATTTTTAGCATCTAAATGCAAACCCGAATCAAATTTCGAATCAATATCGATAGGGTATTAACCATCTACCGGCCTGTACTTTCATATTCATATAAACACAATTATTCAGAAACGCAATTATCAAGCTTAGATGAGATCTTGTGACTACAACTGCAGTTCCATGTCAAAGTTCAGTTCCGAAAAAGATGCATAGTATACATATTCAGTTGTCTAGTATTTGTTTATTAATCGGATGCTAGAGATTATAAGCGAAAACAAATCGCTAAAAATTACACTCTAGATTCAGTAGAAAACATACAGTCCAGTATTCATGGAAAAAAATCTATATTTCATTAACATTGTTCACCAATACCAAGCAAGACAATTTTATTCAGGGGTGTGTGGGAGAATAAGAGTTTTGACCCTCCTGGTGCTTATACAGTGATTTTTGCAGATTGGCAATCAATCTCTTTTCTATTACATCCCAAGTTTTTCAAAGTTCAAAGTGTTTATTTTTACGATTACAGATTTTTATTATATCATATTGATATCGTATAACATATAGTATTAGTTCACTTTGATTGAAAAATTGTGAACTTATTTGCAAACATCGCATCCAAATAGTGATTTTTAAAAATTGCGCAGTCAGAAAGTTAATAGAATACATATAACGTTTTGGCGAAGGCACTACCGCAAATTTTTATTACTGTTCAATCTTGAAAACGTAGTTTTCAGAAACCTAAGATCAAGTAAATACTATTCTTCCGAATGAAAGTTAAAATTTCCAGTTTAGGATCTGATATTACGCAATAATACAAAGGCATTCTTATTGATATCAAATACAATCAATAATCACCATTATTGATGTTATTTTGTAATGAATAATGATAAATTATTAATACTAGAATTGGTAGAATATACTTATTAAATGCAGGTCTTAATAAAACTATTCAATTTTTTTCTGTGATCAGAATATAAACCTTCACTTCCTAATGCCAATTCTCTTTACTTCTTGGTGCAAATTAATTATGAAACTTCTTCACGTTTAATGATATTTTTCATACGTGCACCGAATTACATATTTTTTTCATGCATGTATTTGCAATGTGTAAGTATCTATGGTATTCTTTGTACTTTGATATAGATTAAAGGATATAATCAAAATGTTATGTTTCATCTAATCCAGAGATTAAATAATTTGTAAGGCAAGCGCCTGTGCTTATATTTCAGTTCAATTCGATACAATCTGTTCAAAACTGCTTTATTTAAATGTGAAAATTACTAATATAATTCTCATTTAAAAATATTGAGTAAAGCATGCATATTCTAAATCATAATACATCGTGAGCACCATAATATAATCTTGGCCATTTACAGTATATGTAAGCACTTAATAGTGAATTTTCTTTTCCCGTAGTAATAAAAATACTTTAGAGTATGAATATTATTCGATAATAGAAATTAAACGAATACCCAGTGACAAAACTAACCAATGAAACTATTTACAGTCTTCATTATATGAACAATCAATTTAAACATTGTTATTTAAAACCATATAAGAGCATAATAAAAACTTTAGAAACATTTGCCTTTTATCGATTACAACGCTAGTAGAACATTCAAATTGAATACACAGTTGTAAAGAAAACTTTTCAAATCATTCAGATTCAAATTATTTTTAAAAAAATCGTCGAAACCAATCAAATCATGCATTGCTATAAACAAACTTCCGAAATAAGACTTTTGTATTTTTTGTATACAGATCACAATTTTTCATTCAGTGTCTGGGTATTGCCCTTTATTTTCTGCCCATAACAATCAACTGCCCCGGACCCGGACCCTCACGCCTTTCCCAAGCAGTAGTATTATTGTCAACAGACTAACAACGTTACATTCAGATCAAGTCGAAGGTAAAAAGATATCCCAGTTCCGAGAAGCAGAAAAAAGGGTGCAAACGACCGGATGTGCTCACGTGACATGACGGGGTGCCTAACCCTTTGAACCCTGGCTTTTCTGACGCCATTTGTTTATTGAATAGAAGTATATATGAACCCCTCAACATTCATTCATGTTTTCTTACCCTCTGTTGGTAGTAACATGGTATTCCTTTTTCCAGCATCGACGCTGTCTATTGCGTTGTGAATTATGTGAAGTTACCTGTTGTTGAAAAAAATACACGAAGTCATCATAGTAAATCTAGACCATTGAAAAATTTCAGAAGTCGCTACATTTCAAAACAGATGCTTATTTCTGAATGATGCAAAAAAATAGTCGATTGGAAATGGAAAACAATTTAATTTTATACCGATTTTTTTTCCTATATTTTCAAGAATAGTCTTTCTTTTTAATTTATATACTATGGAATTTTTCTGGGAAGCTTTAACAAAGTCAATTTGAGTAAAACAAATGAGGGATATTATATATTATAGCGAAGCTAAATATACTGTAGAGCTTATGTATATTATTTAATTCTAAAGTGATTATTCAAAGTGATTTAATTTTCGATATAAATCGATCAAACAATGGTTAAAGATAATGTGATTCGCGAGTTCCACCTGTTGATGAAGTTCCTATACATTTCATTCATTTCGAAAATTATAAAACATAACTTCAGATATCACAAAAAAATATCAAATAAAACAATTATTATGCAAGCAAATATATCGGACTTTCTATGCGGACCACAAAAAATTTAAATAGCTCAATTTCTTACTTCCAGGGGATAAGAAAAATGTCTAATGGTTTATATGCCTTTTCAACACTAATTATAAGCAAAATGGCTTCAGAAAACAAGGGTGTTAAAAGAAGCCTTATTTAAAAAACAACAAACAATAAAATAAAATAAATACATTCAATTTTCCGAACTACAGGAACTTGCATATGCTCCATGGGATATTGTAAAACACAAAGCGTATGCTGAGGATAAGCATTCTTCTCTATTCAGTTGTAGAAAGAAATTCAAGTGATTCTCTTTATCCTGATATTGATAAGCTGAATATTTGTCAGAATATATTTCAAATACTTTTATTACTTTTACATGAAATTTCTCTTCTTCCAGAGTTTCAATAAATATTTCCACCTACCACGAAAGCCGATATGTTCAGGATGCTAGATAAATTCCAATCATTTTTACTATTGCAGGATTGAAAAAGTGTTGTGAACGTGCACTCAAATGGAAGACTTAATTACGTATTAGGCTCTTTTTTAGCACTTCAAATTTCGAAGAATAAAAAAACACTGGAGACAAAATTAGAACACAGAAATGGTATCCCATACTTAGATGTTAAATGAAACATATTTATATTCAAATTAATAAAGCCCATGCAGTATAAAAATAAGAATTTTCTTTTTTCTTATAAAAGTTTCACAGGGACAGTAAATTATCTACTCCAAATGTTTGGTTGGTTTTGTGGTGTTTTATGGCGCAAAAGCTATATCTGGCTATAATGCGCCAAGCAAAAAATTAGATTAAAAAACACAAAGTAAGAAAGCATGAAAATCAAGATAATTACATAAAATATGACGTAACAATAAGGAAAACATATGTAAAACGTGAACAGGTACTAAAATATGTTGAGCAGATGGTAAAAGTTTAAAAAGGAATAAATGTATATAAAAGCGCATAAAATATAAAAATGCAAATTGAACGATAAACTAAATATTGAAAGCAAAGGTAAAATGTGCTAAATACGATTAAAAAAACAAACAGATCTTAAAAAGTAAAAAATGTTCAGGTGGTGGTTTTCATCTATTAAGTCATGTAGAGTCAATGATGTTGAATTTAAAAAGAGAGTACGATAAGAATTAAAATTTGGACATTCAATTAAAATGTGTTTCACACTAAAATCGACATGGCATCGAGGACAAATCGGTGGTCTCTCTCCGAGAGGAAGATATCGATACATAAACAGAGAACTAGAACAAAAACAGCCCTACGCGAAGGCGAGTCAATTGGACATCAGGCACACGCAAATAAAGGGCTTAATAACGTGACCTCTAAACATCTATTTATTTCTGTGGTAGTAAAGGAATAAATAGATGTTTCTGAGCAAAAAATATGAGCTATCTTGACCGGGATAGCTATGTGCCCCTGACTGATGATATTCAAAACTCAATGATTAATCAGTTCTTTAGGTCATAATATAATTTATCAACCAGTAAATGTTTACATTTTTTAATATTCTCAAGAAGATATAGTTAGTTCAAATATTTCCATATTCCATTCCATTTCCTTCTTTAAAATATTTCACACAAGATAGCTAAATATGTATTTCATCCAAATGATATCTTCTATTTCTAGCAAATCTTCCATAACAAAAATCAGATGCGAAATGATTTTACTATCCATAAATGCGAATGATATCTCAGAAGAGACATACGAAAGAGAATCATCAGTTACAGCAAATTCCTCATACGTTTGGTGCACATTGAGGCAAATCACTGTAATGCTTCCCCATAGAAGGAATCAAGACCTTTTAAATTACTTTTAAATCCCAGAATTTACTGGGATTAAATTCTTATTTTGTATGTCTCTTTAACAAAATTTATTTGTTCTAATTAAACAGAACATATTAGAATCATTCCAGGCACTGAAATGAAGTTCTTTTGTAAATGCTAAATATTTATGCTTATTGACTGGCTTCTTTTTCTTTTTTTTTTCAGAACATTATATTCGCTATCATTTAGTAGTGCCAATCGTTCTTACATGTGTAACTACGTTTCTTAATACAATCTAATCACATGGGCACATAGTCGATGCTTATCTTAGGATTGCATTAACTGCACTATTTTCTTCAAGCTTGAAGGGTATTCTCCTACCTGGTAAATGGTTTGGAGAATTTTTACCAGCAATGATGTACGAGTTAAGTGCTAGAACTTCCCTTCAAATGTCTTTAATAACATTATTCATTTTCTTATTTTCTTACTTTGATGTATAACGCTAGAAGTAGTATATAAATGTATAACTCTGCATCACTTTGCAAAGTGATACAGACTTATACATAATTTTTGACGAGAGAGCTCTTATGAATCGCAAGATCAGAGTATACATACTAAGAATGCAAAGCGAAGCGACAGCCGCTATCGATAGTTGATGACAGGAAAAGTTACATTTCAGTCGGAAGTTGTTCGCATTGACTCCCAAGGAGAAGAAAAATATCGACGATCTGTAAAGCAGAGTGAAAGCGCTAACAGGGATGGCATTACTAGAGATCTGGTTTTCCATGTGGGAACCCGGGAGGCCTCAACCAGATATCCCCACTCGCTTTGTTTCACGAGGTATCACCCAAACAATCATAGATTGTTTAAGTCTTACTCCCCGTTCTCACATTTGCCGAATTATATAGATATTAAAAGTTTAAAATTTTGAACTGCGTTTAGCTGATGTAAAATCAACTGAAGCAGCACCTCACCCATTCCTATTGAAAAACTAAAAATTAAATTTTGAACTGTTTTAGCTGATGAGAAAGCAACTGAAACAGTAAGTTAGATGTTAGTTAGTAAGTATTCGCGACGTGAGGACTTTGAATCTCAGTTAAATTAATGTGTAGTAGCTTCCATTATTCTAATACGACAGTGTTTTAGGAAGTTTAACGCGACAATTCCCAAAATGTAGAAATGAAACTTAGCTTCCTCAGGTTTGCTGCTAATTGGGGGGAAAAAGGCAGAATATGATAGAAAGCAGCATATAAATGGAAAACACCACCTAAGCGAATATACTTCGAAAGCACGACGATGATGAAAATGATAAAACTTTCATCGTTAATTTCTATTTTGCTCGCTTGCTTTAATTCTTTAATTAAATCGAAACTAATTTCTTTTGCTTTCCACAAAAAATGTTCTACCGATCGCGGGCCTGCATAGTATTCGTGAAAAATAATCTCAGCTCTTCTGTTTCTAAGTGGTCTTGCAAAACTTTTGCGAAGACAATATAAACACATATCACCAAACGTAAACGTAAAACTGGTGAGGTATTTAAAATTCGAAATATAGGTAATTTAATGTCATTATACAGAGAATCTATACTTCTAGAATTTATTTCAGCTCTTAAAGTACGGTTAAAACCCCGAAACCCAGTATTTATTTCAGAAAAAGTTTTCTTTTTTAGTCAATCCTTTCTCCTCCTCTAAATTATTAATGCTGCTTAACATATTCCGCCATTTTTTGCAATCCTAAAATAAAAGTTTGAATTTGGTCAACTGCTATGTTGAATCTATTTTTGATATCCCCCTTGTAATAAGCGTTTCCTAAATTCCTTTATCTCGATGCCGAGTCCTTTGCCTAAGTAGATTGAATATGATGGGATTATGCTTTTAGGGTTTTCAATTTCATCTGAGAGGTTAAGATCAAACTTTATCTTTTTACGTTCTTCTTCGTCTTCATCTATGAAGGCTGAGAACTTGGAGGCTCGATCTAAAAAGGACACACTACATTTTATTACTAACTTGAGAACTTTATATTTTGTTTGAGACTAAAGGGGAAAATCTTAATTACAAAATACGAAATGCAAGCACTTACCACTTTCCATGTTGTGAAGCTCAATCTGTGATTAGAAAAATACGTATAAAACTGAATGGTAAGAGCCGCGTTTATATACTGTTTAAAACTTTGTACGACCCTGAAGTCCCAAGGATAATATTAAATACGATGTATCTATTACAATTACCTAAGTAAAATTCTTTTTTAACAACCTTGACTAATCTAAACATAGCTGCGTTAACGAAAGGACATGTTGTTAGCATGTGCTAAAAAGAATTTCCCCGCGCTATTGTCCCCGTGCGTAACTATTGTCGATTGTTTTAATTTATGTTTTTACATAAATTTAAAGGAAGGTCAACAAAGAAAATATAGGATTCGGGGTTTTTTATTTTCCCCACACAAAATAAGTTGAAGTGAGGGTAAATATATAAACTTAGAAATAACACATTTGACGAGATCCAAACTGTTTCTTTGTAAAATCCTTTTTATTTCATTATAAACAAAAACCGTCTTATTAAAGGGTTCTTTATCGAATGTTACTTGTAACAAAAATATTTTCTAATGTTGAGATAGGAAAAAAAAAAAGATATGGAAACACAGTTTGAAAATTTCTCATTAACCTTTATTGTTTCATAAAAAGCGTTTTACAAATGTAGTTACATATACAGAATCTTTTCATTTTCACATAACATTTCATTCATTTTTCATACATTTTCTACTGTTATGGAAGAAATACATATACAAAATCAACTCTTTTTCACATAGTTGGAGGAGGAACAAGTCATTATCTTTCAATATACATTCACAGAAATATTTATCTATCCAATTTTTTTTCTCACAAAGTAGCAAACGTTAACACAGCGATGTATTTTTACAATATATGCAACAGGTGAATAACTTCATCGTCATTCAGCAGCTTAAAATATCCAAATTGAAATCTTGAACAGCCGCCAGTTTCGTCAAATTCACTCTCTCTTGCAGTCAATAAACAATCGAAGATAGAATCATAAAGATTTTTGCATGTAGAATGTAGTTTGAATTTTTCATCTGGATCTGTTCTATGTAACAAACAAAATCCAAATCGATCCGAGGCATTGTCTCCGTGAATGTATTGAACAATCTCAGAATTATTCAATACTTTGAAATAGACAACTTTCTTCGAATGATCTAGAGACTGGCGTAAAACAACATGTTGCACAGCATCAATAAAAGAATTGAATAAAGCAGGATGAATATACAAATATTCCTGCATAGAGCAAGCGTCGCAAATTACATATCCGTATTTCTCCATGGTTGCAGCTCTTCTGAACATACGAGGCAATTTGAGTCTGTATATACATGTCTTTAATCATGTTGCGATATGTACTTCATGGGTGTAATATTCCCTCTCCCATCCCCCCCTCCATTTCTTTTTTTTTTCTTCAAACTTTGGAACATATTTTCTTCAGATACATTAGAACCATTCTCTTAAAGACATGGTTAATCACTCCTTCGTGTAATTGCGACAGATCCAAAGAATCGCATTGCGTAATTTTGTCAATGTGCTGGGAAAGCAATGAACCAGGAATGGATTTGTATTTCAAGAGCACATCCCAATCCAATATATCGCTTAGGAGTTGAATAGTGTTTTCGCTGAGATCTTGGTATCTAGATATTAAACTCATATCCAAAAGCTGATTATGATCAATGAGAAATCCCTCGCTCAAAACTTGAAACTGAGAAATTCGCTTCCAATCCAAATCTCTCTGAAATTCGAGCATAAAGTTTGGAGACAGAGACTGAAATTCTGAAATTAGCGCTAGATTTATTGGGTCTCCTCTTTCTAAACATCGTCTGATAAAAGATTCTGATAATTTCTGGTATCTGCATAGCTTGTCAAAGTCAAGTCTGCCTCTGAACTCTTCCATGAAGTCTTCAGAAAGCGTTTGATATTGAGAAATAACAGAAAAATCCAAACGATCTTGCAGCGATCTCATAATCTCCTCTGTGAGAGGAGTTTTTTTTTGAAAACTCAACCCAATCGAAATCTTGGCTTCCCATACTGATAGACTTCTTAATACTTTTGTGTCTAATAACACACTAAAAGAGCACTCGTTTCAAGTTTCTTTTATAGAGCAACATTCTATTTATTTTTTCAGTATGTTTCGACGTCATTGAATTTCAAGCAAAGGCTTTCAATAGATTTTTTTTCGAAACATTTTATTCTTTCTTATCCATGTTGCAACATGAAGCTCATAGGCTTGCATACTTGCGAATAATGCGATAGATGACAACAGGGATGTAGCTTGAGTTTTTGTTGTACGAAACGTTTCACGATGATTTCGTTTCTCTGTTTATCTTCAAGACTTAGCGGATGCAGCGATAGCTGTCTAGCAAATTTATATAGAAAATATAAACAGAAATGTCCGCAAGTAAACGTATCAACATCTTGGAAACATATTCTGTTGAAGAGTATAGTGCTTGCGTTTTGTTTTAAAAATTCAACAATATCTTTTTTAATAGGTGGAAGGCCATAACTATCGAAATAATAAACTATTCCATCTCGGAAATATGCGCAAACCCAATGACTTCCTGGTTGAGCTCTATCGTCTAAGTTAATTACAAATGAAACAAAATCGCCTTTAACTGGTGGTAGCGAATCGCATGCGTAAACACCTCCGAATTTTCGTTTTATCATAGAATCACTACAGGCAAGACGACAAATCGTTATCGTATCCATTTCTAATAGTCAATAAACACGCTGCGTGATCGATCAATTTCTATGGTGTTTCGAAATTCTGAATAAACCACCAAACTCACTGTCTCTGTGAGCGCCGTGCCGAATTTGATTTCAATCGATATATTTCCGTTTTTAATAACGCTCGTATGAGATTCGTTAGACGCGAAATCAGGCGTTAAATCGATTGCGTGTAACGCATAACCATATTTAAATTCCTCATAGTTTATGTTAATGTTTTGAAAATTATGATAGCTATTTAAATCAGTGAAAAGGCTCAAATAGCTGCGAGCGTAAGAATCGGAATCAAAATCTGGAGTATAAGGTTTTGCGGGGTACATTTTGTTTCCATCCGAAATACTTAAATAACTCAAATTGTAATGCGAAAATTTGAAAGGATTCTTAGCTAGATTTCCGTTTAAAGCATCATTCGCCACGAATCCCAAAATGACTCGCGATGGAAGTGGTCCGATGAACGCATTCGGAATCGTTAAACTTTGCAGCCCTTTTGCTAAGGAAAATGTTCGTACATCTGCTCGCCTTATTGGCAGTTTCATCGAACCGTGCTCGAGCGCTTTTTCTTGAGCTATGATTATCGAGGGTGCGACATTTACTTTTCGAATAAAAAGACTCGCAGACTGAATGATAATTTTACAATCGGCACTAGAAGACATCAAAGCAAATTCTGATTTGTGTCTGAGTAATCGAATTCTCACATCCACGCCATTCGGTAGTAAACGCGCCTGGCTAGCTATATCCATGTGGAGAGGCCCAATTAGATCTAGTACTTTCGATTCTGTTGATAATTTCTGTCGCTCTCGAAATCCTAAATTAGCCGAATTTGCTCCCATCGTATCGAAGTGACCTGCCGTATCCTTGTAAAATAACGCAGAAGTTAACATAGTCTCCTGAGCAGTTTTTGACGAAAATAACAAACTGTCTATATAAGCCAGATATGCATAGTTCACCTGATTCATGACTTGGCGATCATTTAAAAAAACGCTTAACTCTGAAAAGAGAGTGTTTAAGACATAATTTATGGGAGCTATGTGATCCGTATTCAGAAGATTTGTGCCATTCTTCTTAACAACTTTAATTTTTAAATGTAAA
>JAPMOR010005192.1:6275-31753 GCA_026543865.1 Argiope aurantia
AACACTTTCGTCATTCGGATTGAAGAGAGAGCTACTGATCCTTATCAGATTCGGAACTTAATCTATCAAGGGGCTGGTCGTCTCGGTCTGTGCATTCACAAGGTTCTAAGCGCGATTCACTCAAAAACGCAGTGATTTAAATCTATGAAATATGGTTTATGATTTTCACCTCAGTTGCGATTTTGTGCCAAAGTGTGGTTTTTATCGGTTGGAAAAAGATACTCAAAATACTTGTCAGATTTTGTGATATTTTTGTAAAAATCACATTTTAGTTATTAATCTGTAATAGGCTTTACCGTAACTGTTTATAACGCATACAATTAATAATACGCAAGTACATTTATTAGAGAATTTGCAAAAAAAGTTTCGGAGAGACCACTCCAGCTGGTTTAGCTTGGATCATCGAATAAGATTGTATTTCTTAAAATTGTATTGAATTTTGGAAACCAGTTATTTTTTCAGGCCCTTATAGATCGTAAAAAGGTTAACAGCAAAGGACAAAAGGTTTTTATTGCCAACAATCATGTGCAAAAATACCGACACAATCGCCTCGCAGATTCAGGCATTGTTCACATCGGCGGATCAGGTTTCCAATTTTCCCTTCGAAGAGCGTCGCCGTCTTTGATGTGAGATGGATTCATTTAAAGCTCCATGTTAATCAAGAAAGTCATTTAATTTTCTTTTGAGGAAAAAATATGGAGTCGCATTGCTTAAACTTTTACCTTCTTAAGTCGTCATCTTGGCATACTGACCGTCCAGCTCGCACCATTTTTTTCGAAAGATTTAATCGATTTATTAAACAACATTTAGTTTCGCATCAATCTTGTGTTCTTTGCCCCCTTTCCTGTAAATGCAGTTTTAGAATCCAGAGATTTTTCATCGCTTCTCTGAAATGAACAGAAGAGTAAGGATTCCGGACTAATGAGAAGCTCCAAAGAAACTTTGAAGCTCCTCATTAGTCCGGATCTTCCGCCATCTTACATCATTGGCGGACATATCTTCGAATAGAGGATTGGAAATCTGATCCGCCAATATGAAAAATAACTTTATTGCAGGAATCATATTAGAAAGTAACCGCGTTTGTACATGATTTTCCCCAATAAATAAATTCTGTTCTCTATTCTTATCTTTTTTTTTATATATGATCCATAAAAACTAAAGAAAAACCGCCTTTGTACTGTACATTTCGGGCAATCAGATAGAAGACTTCTTGTTAAAAGATTTTGTTTAAAATTTGACAGAAAATATTACATTTGGTACAAAGACTAACCAAGCTGGTTAGCTCTACGGAAGTAGTAGTCAACCTAAGTAGAAGATTGATTAGCTCTACGAAACTTATTTCTATCCAACTCCTCGGTTTATAGGAATATTCAAGTTTCCTTATTTTGAGACTGCTGTCCCTCGATCAGCTTTTGAGTTGGATGCGACTTAAGTAGTCCAAATTTAGTTTCACAATGCAACAGCTCACTTTTAGCAAGAATTCGAAGCAGCCGTAAAATGCATCTCAGGCAGAACCAGTCTTCCCTGGAGATGGACGGTCCATCTCCCACCAGAATAATGATGATAAGGAAGCTTCCAGCTCGTGTTAATCGGAGAGAAGTTCAACAGGAATGGGACGCGTTATATAGTTATTAGAATCATTTTAAGGAGCGGGGGAACGCTTCGAGCCGAGCCGCGATCAATTCGCACTAAATGACGGCCAACAAACGATCCTTGCATTCGCGACCTATAACCGTACCCGCGAATCAGCCAGCCGGCGATCCCTCACGGCCCGCGGAATCTCTGCCTAAATGCAGGGTATCAGGAAATTATAATGGAGATAAATGGCGAAGTGAGAAGCGCAATTACTCCGAGGAGGGAGGGATTGACAAGTCAGTCCCCCCCCCTTTTCCTCCTGCGACTGCGCTCCTCCTCCCTCCACTATTATACACGGTGGTGGATGCCTTTCATCGTGTTATCCTGTTTTTGATCGCCCCCTCCCCTCCCTTCTTTCAGTTAAATTTCCATAATGATGGGGCACAGAGCGGTCTCCGTCATCGCAATTTCTGCCAAAATCGACACCTTTCAGCGAGGAAGGGGCCAACAGGCATTTTCTTTGCGGCGCGCATCTCGATTCGAAGACAAGCTGTTTGTTTGTTCCCCGAAATGAAAGGGTGGGGGAGAGGGTGGCTCAAATGAGAAGAGAAAGGCAAGTGGGAATCAGAATGATGAATTCCGATTGTAACTCAGACAAATGTAGTGACAGATAATCGACTCTCTTGATGTTTACAGGCGAGAAGACTTTCCTGTTTATGGAGTCTGTTACCTAAGGGCAGTTGAAGAAACGCCTCAATACCCAAATTGTGGCACCTCCCTATCGCCTTCAACTTTTATCAGTGAGGCAGTTGAAGCTACAGTCATTTATTTTCGTTGACATTTGAAGCGCTATTTCATTAAATAACCGAAGTCATTCACAGTTCGTGGATGTTTACAAACTGATTTTAGTTTTTCTCATGACATTCTCATAAAAAGAATGAGAAAAAACGAAACGTATCGACAGATATTGCGTACTTTAAGCAGATCCTTCAAAAGGATTGTGAAGACTGGTAGCAAAATAGAATTTACCCATAACTGCGATGTGGTGTCTTAGTCTTGCGCCTTCACTCTTTATGAGCAGCTTGGCGTCTATGTCGCATTCATTTTCGAAAACGTATCGACAGATATTGCGTACTTTAAGCAGATCCTTCAAAAACATTGTGAAGACTGGTAGCAAAATAGAATTTACCCGTAACTGCGATGTGGTGTCTTAGTCTTGCGCCTTCACTCTTTATGAGCAGCTTGGCGTCTATGTCGCATTCATTTTCGAAGACGTTGGAAATTTGTTTCTGCTGTATTGTCGCCAAAACCGTGAGGGCACTGAATACGGAATTGCAAAAATAATAATAATAGAAAAAGTTAAGAATGGAAGGAAATCAATGAATGCTTTACCAAGAAAGATTTCGACGCGGAGCTTTTAGAGTAAAATTAGCCATATGTTTCAAGAACTTCATCCAGCACTGTAGACATTCAGAATAAACAATAAGATTTTATTGAGAAACTATCATAATAAAAAAGTGCTTACTAGTGTGAGAAATTTATAAATGCACTTGTTACAAACTGATTTATTGACCCTTATACTTTGATAATTAAAATTGGATTGAACAGCGATCTTGTCTTAAAACTGAACTAACCCGTGAAGTTAAAGATGTATGCGAATCCATTGAACAAGATAATAGGAAGGTGATAATACAGATGCATTATGATTTTGGAATTCATTGTAACGTAGAAAAAGGAAATTATTTGGTTGCACCCAGCCTTCACATTCTTTACAATGGAAGTAAATTCTTGCTAGGAACGACTATTATTTTCCAAGATAAGAATGACCTCTAACACACAACACGAAGTGAAGGCGCTCGTACAAAAGTCTTCAATAAATTCAATCATTTCCACATATACTCAACCGGAGATTAACAGAACATTTGTGGAAAGAACAATGATGGAAGCAACCATAAGTTTGCCATTAAAGTTGTGTAAGAAATATTGAGTTGCATCGGAGCAAAGGAAAATTGAGATTTGAAGTAGTTCAGTCACTTCAAAAACTGCTAACACATGACTGCAATTAAGCTAAAATGTCTCAGAGCGGGTACAACTATGCAATTTTCCTCTGCTAGGAAGTTTAAATGAAGACAACATTTACCAAAAATGAAAACTATTACTAGTAATTCTGATTTTAGTCTCCACTAAGAAATTGTAATTTAAATTTTCTAACATCACTAATGTAAACATTACCCGCTAGATGCATACTTAAGATAACATTTTTTTTTTCTAACTTGTAAAGTTGCATAAAAGGGAAATAATTTTAAAAATAATGTATAAACGTAACAAATTTGTAAAAGATAATTCAGTTGTGACGTTAAACAGTTATTTCTTATACACGAGATACTCACATTACATTTTGTAACAACTCAATTCTCTGAGTATAGCTGGATCAACTCACCTTTTCATTTTTTTTAAAGTTTGAAACTGTTGTTACGTTTTTAAGTTTGAGTAAAAACAAGAATTCGAATTGCGCTTGTGTTTGCGTTTGCGTTTAGAAGTCGTTTATTACAAATTTTGCAAAGGTATCAAACTTGGATTAGCGAAATATGTTGCACTTCATCAAAAAATATCAAATCGAGATCTGATTTCCCTATTGTATGTGAGGCAAAGAGCTTCCTGGCAGCCTGCAATATCCAGTTATTTGATTTTGTTACGGGTTGCGATATTTAAAAATACTTATCAAATATTAATAAGTTAAAGAAAAACCAGACATTATTTGCAAAATGTGTCTTATTTTTTACTATTTGATTTCTCGAAATCGATTTTTGGACCTTTCCAAAGACTTTCGGGGAGGGCCGTCGGCATATTTTGGGCTGGGACAATAATTCTGTTGAGATTCACATCGAGTGCTGACAACACGAATAAATTGATTTCTTGTTATCATTCTTAATGGAGGGGGAAGGGGGGCTTTCTTACTACACACACCTGATATTTCGCCATTTCATATCTCATACTATTCATTATTGGAAGCCTAACATCTAAAAGTGCAATTTATATCAAATTAGACGATGCATGAAAGTGTATGTTCTAGATAAAATTGATAAACCTATGACAAAAGAGATTTTTTTTTTCAATAGACAGTAGAGTCAGAAGACACAGGAGGAAAATCTACAATAAATTTGCTCAAAATCCGATTTTATATATGTACCAGTTGATACGCAACGCTTGCTGCCACAGAAGAAATAATTTTGGAAATATCGCTTGAAATAGCTGCCTTGTTTCATTAGGAATGATAGAAAGAATGCTATTTATTTTCTTGTCGACAATGAATACATTCATTGAAACTGAATGACATATAAAAGAGAAGTATAAATAATATTTATTATATAATTTTTTTTACTTTATTATTTGAGTATACTTTAGGGTAGACAATATTTTCTGTTTTCTGGTCTTCAGTGAAAATAAATAAATTTTTTGGCTGTGCGACTCGTGAGTATCAACATACAACTGGCCATGTGAAAAACATGGATTTTCTAAGTTCAAAGCAATAAGTTGGTAAAGTTTATCATCATTCGATGAATAAACAGTATGGCAGTGCATAAAATACGAACATATATTAGATATAACAATTGTACTATGCCTATAACCTTCGTGCAAGTGTAAGCATTAAATAGGCTAAGTTTAATCGCAATTGATTGAACGGTACGGCAGTGCATAAAATTCGAACAAAAAAAAATCATTTTTAGGTATTAGATTGTACGAAGCAAGGATTGCACTTCATACCCTTTCGAAACTTTTGGTCAAAACGAGATTCTGGTCTTCTCTACCGATGAATATTGATATATATTATTGGGATAAGACCTTCTTCTTTTATACTTCAGCCTCCGAAGACCAGCTCTTATCGACGATTGTACTTCGCTAAAGAATGATACCTAGAAAGATGAGCAATTATTGGGCTTCCTAATTCCACAAATATTCACCGTATTGCTGAATGTAAACCTTTTCCTATTTCCTCTCATCCGTTTTTGGCGAAATAAATTCCATCTAGATTCGACCTAAGGCGCGAGGGATATCCAAATGCAAGAATAAACAGTACGTCCATGAGACTCCATTTCGCGAAGTATTTAAATAAATGATGCTTCAGCGATTGAAATTCGGAGTAGTCTTTGAATCTTGAGGCGAAACCGTGAATTAGCTCCTCAACCTGAATAGTGTATTTGAGCGTGATACTTCCAGAGCCTAACAAAAGCGCCGAGTCATGAGCGCGCAACAAAAGCCAATATCAACGAATCCAGCGTGGGTACCACTTAAGCTTTAATGCGGCAACACATTAAGAAATCACGCTCGCAATAAGTTGGAACAAAATGTTCTCCCCGGCACGACGCCTAGCTGTTTGTGGACAAAAGGAACAGAACCAACCTTCGAGAAGGGCGAAGAGGGTAACAGGCCACCTTTCTTCACACCTAGTTTCTTATCCCCCTCCCTTATTAAGTGGGTAATTTTCACCTATCCACGGGACCATCGATCTGTGTTTATGCACCTATTATGAGTTGGAATAAATGTGCTCTTCCCTCCTCCCTGCTGTGAGCGCCCATCAGATGAAAGCACAGAGGAAGGCAGCTTTAAAATTCATATTTTGGCTGCGGACGTCAATTTGATGGCATAGGATGAAATTGGCGGTTTCTTCACTCTGACCCCGCCAAACAAGGCTGGAGGGAGTGATGACAGCTTCTTGCTGACGGGCCCTTCCTCTCCGTCGGATTGATGTGTGGCGGTCCCACACTGAGAGATTAATATTTAATTCAAGCCCGCATCTTTGACATAGATATGTGATTTTGAAATTTTCTATAGACTAAGCTGAAAGCGCCTATGTTCAAACGTCTATAAATCTCACAAAAACAGCAAACAGCTTCAAAATGATCAATGACAGAGCTTATAAAACAGTGCGGCACGACGATATTAAGTAACTGGAAAAAATATATTAAACTGGAAATTTTTCTTGCGAGAGTTTCGATATTGAGCATTTTCAACAAGGAGAGTACATCAGACAAACCAATAAGGTGAAGGTTCTATATCTATTTATAAAGATAAATCATTTGAGTATTTCGATAAAATGACAGCGTCATCGTAGACGCAAGCACAGCTCTTGTATTATCGTTTATTTATTTATTCAAGACAAAAAGCACATTGAAATTTTTCATAAATATTTACATTTCGAATTTTAAGGAATAGTGGTCAGCTTTATGCATAAAGGTTTACAAATGGAAATCCGTCAGGTAGATGGTTTCAGAATTCAAATAAAATCAATCATTTATTTCCTAATGAAATATTAGTAATAAAATAAATTAACTTTTTATCTTTTGTCATTTGTGTTCAATTTGTTTATTTCATTAATATATATATCATCAAATGATATTTTTATGTTTATTAGTTCTTTGAGATTTGTCATTTATATTTAACACAGTTTTAATAAAGTTAGAACATTCTTGGAGAATGATATATTATCTCTGTACAAAGAATATTTTGTAAAAATTATAATTTAATGTCAGTAGACAGCATCCAAAACAAATATTTGTTTCATTGTAGTAGAAGGAGAATCATGGAATTTTTTTCTTAATTTTCTGATGAAGCCGTTATTGATTTTTTTTATATCCTTAAATTAAAACTCGACATGTCACAAAAAAAGGCCACATTTCCGAAAGAGCGCTTACAGCCAATTTCATTCTACGATAATCTTCAATTTGAATAGATTGAACACATTTATTTTCTGCTTAAAACATATAATACTGTGATTAACTACATTTTTAATATTTAAGAGAGGAAAATAGTCGAGTCTTTTCAGAGGAGTCAATATTTAGACGAATGCTCCTTACAGAAAAGAAATCCCGCTTGAGGGTGACCCTTGATAAGGCCGAATTATATAATTTTTTTTATTCCATTTCATTTTTTTTTTTTTTTTTTTGCTTTTAAGTTTAATGTTTATTTCTAATTTGGATAAGTTCATTTGTGTTTTAGATATAGCAGCTTTAGCGCGCTCTAAATACAATGTATCTTCTTTTAATAGATTTGACTCAGGAAGTATTTATTTTTAAGTTAGTTTCATGAAAATTGCTCTCATTTTTGGCTTGTGGAGTCTTTTCAGAATAATTCTTCAAAAAAAAAAACCTGGCAACCAAAATTTTGGCTTACAAGAATTGATTCTCAGTAAACTTAATCAAACGAACGCTATGAGAATAATAAATCTCGTAGACCTAATCTCATATCACCTAAATATACCAACAATAAAAAGTGCATGAACGAAAAAAGAACGAATTGCTTATGAAGAAGTCACGTGAGTAATATTTCCTAACAAGAGCAATATTGTTTTTTAAAAGTTAATGAAAGATTTCTATCGTTTGTTCTTAAAACCGACTACCTTTTGAACAGCAGAAGAAAAAAAATTATAAAGAAAAATTGCATTTCATAACTCTTTGTACATTAATATTTGCATTTTTATATTAATTACAATCGCTTATAGTTTCTGTTACCAAATATAATGAGAAAATTTATAATGATATTGAAAAATATTAGAATATAAAAATTCCCATATTCGAAAAATTTAAAAACGAGTTTATTATTTTACAAATAGCTTTTTTATATAATCTGATTATTTTCGTTATAGCTGTTAGCGATAATTTGATCAAATGCTTTCAGCAATAGTTAGAATAAAGCGCTTTATAAATTGTTGTCCAACCCCATAAAGGACGAAAAATTTAATAAGCGTAATGAATAATGTACGACTTAAAGCTTTTTAGAATCATTAAAGTCATAAGTTTGATTATACATTTTAATGGCATATTTAAAATAGAAAGATTTTGATAGCAAGAGTGGTATTACTTGAATTATTATTTTTAATCATTTATTTAAAACATTTATAAGCAGTGAAGTCACAAGCTCTTTATTTTCTTTAAATGTGATGCTATCACCATCAGTTTTGCAGATGTGCAAAAGAAGATAAGAAGTACGGAATGTATAATGAAAATAAAAAGATGGAAAGCTCGAAAACAGCTACTAAGACTTAACGGTTTATGCGATTTATCAAATGGAATTTTCATTCTTATTATTTTTTAAGTTTTCATCTTTAAGGGGGAAAAAAGGTTAAAGTTTGTTCTTACAATGCAATATATTGTTTTTGTTGATACCATCCTTTTATTTCAAATGGACACAATGCCTACAGAAATGTCGATGGATGGCATCCTTTACCGTAGCGCAAATCTAGATCGCCTGTTTAAACGATGAAAAATTAAAAATTCATGAACATCGCCAATCTACCGATAAACGAGCACGTCACCAAGGTGTGTTACCTCAACGCAATTTAGGCGCGAGTTTTGGGACCATCGAGAACTTTCAACAGTTCAGGGCACGTCATCTGCCAGACCACCACTGAACCAGGAAGGAGGTAGCCTCGGGATGGAGGCGGGGGCTTAAATAATCATTAAATTACCAACGAGAACTTTCATCTGCGTCAGTTATTCGACTTGTACTCACTTTCTGAGGTATTTTGAAGTAGGTACAAGGTAACAATATTATTAGAACGCGAAGAAGCTCCCACTGCCATCATGGATGCAAAGCTGTTTCAAACCATTGTTTCTACTGTTGAGAGTAACTACTGTCGATCGTCAAAGATTTATATAGCCTTTCAATCGTTAAATATGATAATATTTTCTTGCGAATTTTCAAAAATGAAAAAAAAAATTGCATCCTGATACAATTATTCTATATAAACATGTAACATTTATATTCTATAAAATTATAAATACATGCATATCAATAAACTGCTTTTGTTATTTTACTTTCAGAGTGACTCAAAAAGGAAAAACAAAACATCACTTTTTTTTAAATGCTGTGCTTAGACATATGCTTCAGATAACAAAATTTCTTTAAATATGGTAGAAAAGTGTATAAAAAAGTTTGTTTTCTGCGGACGTTGATAATAAAATGTAAAATAATAACAACAATAAATAAATACATTTTTATACAGCCCCCAGAGGATAAATATTTCAATACAATGTTTCTCTTACATTCATCTATGTACGTAGCGGAAACCCTCCATGCTTCTGCGAATGTGCTAGGAGGCGTTGATTTCTCCAAAATAAGGTTGAAATGAAAGAAAAGGTATCATGGGAAGGCATGGTCAAGATTTAAGAAAGAATTTCATAAGTGTGCATGCGTTCATTACTGTGTATGTCTCCTTTGAAAAGTAAGAGATTCCAGATCCTAAAGAGAACTCGCACCTCTATCTACAAATATTCCAGAGATCTGTTTATTTTTAGAAGGAGTTTATCAACATTTAGATGACAGCAGTTATTTAAAAAAATGGATTTATTCAAATTAGAAAACTGTCTTAAGAAATATTTATCTAATAGAATATTTTAATGATATGGCTTAAAAGAAGTTTGCTGTTATCACGGGCGTTCTCTTTGATGGGTCGACATTGGAAATTTCAACTTATGAAAGAAGAGAAGAAGAACTTAAAAAAAAAAAAGATTCAATCTTTAGAGTATTTCACAGAAGAAATGTAATTCTAAACAAGAAAATAAAATGTTTTGCTTGAAATGCTTCATGTGACATTAAGCTTTCCTTTTAAATGACATATTTTAGTACCGATAAACATTTTGAAACGCTAATGATTTTTTGCTGTATGCAGTCATAAAGGAACTGTATGTACGTATATACAAATATTGTAAGAAGAATGCAACTTTGTATAGGTGTCGAAGGGGTTCATTTTGAACACTTTAATTAGCGTATTATTTGTTTATTTTTTAATTTAATAAAACATAAATGCACCATTTTTTAATGTCTCCTGTTTAGTAAGCTGTTGTAACATGTATATTATCCATGAAGATTCGTTGGAACACCGGTTTGAGGAATGGTTCAAATCAAAAAATTTTCCTCTTTGTACCCTTGCAAATTTTGTAGATAAGAGTTTGAAACTTTATGAGAACAGAAAGAAATAAAAGAAACCTTGTAATTAGTAACACTTTCTCAATACGAGCGACATGCAAAAATAAATTGCTTTTTAATTTTTACTCTCCACCTCTACAGAAGTTAAAATAGATTCACATCACCTTCTTCAGTGAAACCTTTTTGCTGGAAGTATACGCATAGATTCAACCTTTAAGGAAATAAACTTTTGTTACATTTTTGATCACTTCGTTTACATTTCTCTGTAAACAAATAGGTACAGATGGAACAACAATTTTATGAAAGAAAGTCATTTATGGTTATGGTACGGGTTACAAAGAAAGGATACGTAATAACTATGTGCAATATACTTTTATTTGGTTGGTATAAAACAAAGGTATATTGTACATTTGATGGATAAAATTAACAATAAACCTTTTAAATCATGCCTTTCATTGGCTTCTTTCAATGTAATATATAGTTCTTTGCACACGGTTAAAATTAAGGAAAATTTAAAGGCGTTCTATTTTAGATCCTGCTGTCAAATTTGTTAATTCCTACAGAATATCAATGTGCATTTTTTCCGAAAGCAATGGTAAATTAAATGGAAATCTGGAGAAAATTATTTTTCTACAGTCCAAGAGCGATTCCTTTCATGTTTCTTTTAGTTGCGTATCATCAATAGAAACCACTTCTTTTTCTTCGTGAGCACCTTTGTAAATTTCCCCTTTCAACAGCAGTTCTGAAGGAGGAATGGGGGACGGGAGACAGTGACTGTTGCTCGTATTTTGAACAATATTTTAATAATTTTATTGTTAGGGGATGTGACTCAGAATAAAGTTATTTTCTTGCTGCTTCTTCTTCTTTTCTAATGAAATATTGGCTATTTAAGGAGTTGTCTCAAAACTACCGTTTAAAACACTTCAGTACTTATGAGCCTAATTTGAAGCACTTAAAAGTCGATTCGTGTAACATATATTTTCAAAAAATAATACGACTAATAAGAGTAATTCAGCTACTTCCCCACCCCCTTTTTTTCTATAAATTTAAATAATTTTATTTCAACTAAGCAATATTATATATATGTATGTATGTATATGAGAATCTTTTTTTCTTGAACAATTCAAGTGCAGTTATTTCCTTAATCAAAAATTTTTCAAAATGCTAATAAAGATTTTAAAGATCAAAAGTTTGAAAAATTCATCGAAAAAACACAATGATATGGTACAAAATAAATATTTAAGCAAAAAGTTTTAAATTAAAAAAAAATGGACATACAGATACTAAGAGGCCTTATTTTTTTATAACATGATTTGTGAAATGTCTTGCGATCCATGAATAGATCATAATTATTTTTAGAAAATTCATCGCATGCCTTTGAATAACTTTAAAAATTCGTATTTAGATTCACTTACATATTACATTTCTTCGATAAATGTAAAATAAAAAGATGAGTTCACAAGGTCGAAACAAGCAAGGCCGTTCTTCAAGAAGAACAAGCGCAGATTTCCAAATTCGTGTTATTAAATTAATTCAGCAAGACGCGATGATGGGGTCCTTTTTAAGTTTTAACGCTGAAATCCGTATAAGTAGAAATATTCACATGACTCACAGATACCTTATGCTAATTCCATTTATCCCCTATACTAACCCTATATTATTCTATTAAAATGCATATTTTTAATTTGACTGAATCTCCATTAATGTAGCTCATTTATTCGGCATTTCTCTAGCGATTTATTGAGAAATGAATCTATATGGAAACGCAAAGGGGTGAGAGCAGATTCAATGAAATACAACTTAATGAATCCAGCCTCCTAAGAAAAAAGCAGGATTGAGATGAGCAATTGTAGATATGTCACATTTGTATATTTCTCTCGATACCTGCACACTTACAAATTTAATGAAGATATTTAAAGGTTTTACCTGAAATAAAATTTAATCTATTAAAACCATCCACTTGAAAATCACATCCCAATTTGGTGATACAATACTATATTAAAGAACCGTGCTACGGACTCACCTCTGTAAAAGATATAGAGATGGCCATTTAACTTTAAGCAGATTTTTCTATAGAGTTCAAAAGTAGTGTCAAGGCATGTAAAAGACAGCAGACGCAGCATGACTTGCAGTGCTCATAGTGTTAAAATAGGGAACTACGTTTCAAAATTGAGTCGATGAGACAGGCCATTCAGGGTCGTTGAATTAGTAAGGAATTTACTCTAAGTAGGCTTAAATAAGATGTTCTCGAAAATGATGGTGGGCTTAGGAGCAGATGACAACTAATAGCCTATGTTGAATTCCTAAGCAAAAACAAAAATTGGCGAAATCGCATCCGTTTTAAGGTTGGAAAAACAATGACATTTTTTATATATTTTTTTTAAATTATTTTAAATATATAAATAGGTGAAATGTAATGAATTCTATTTCTGAAATTGGTTTTTCGTCAATGCAAATCTTTTCAAAGCTGTTTAATATTTTTAGCATCACAGAGAAATGCTACAAAACATAAAACGATTTTATAAGGGCCCTGATATATGCAATAAAACAGACACACATATGTATAATCTAAATATAGTTATTCATCTGCTCTTGATTTCCCTCATCCCATCGACGGCCGAGGAGAAACGCAATATCAGTCACCGAGCCTTTTTCACATCGTTTGTAGTTGATTATCTTGAAAAGTTTAAGTGATGATCTGTTGATAGCTTTCCCAAAGCTACTTATAGATTCTTTAATGCAGCAGTATTCATACAATATTTCTTTTTACTTATATACATTTTGATTTCTCGGCAGTTTTGTTGGAGACACACTTCAGAAGATACTGAGAAAGTTTACTATGCATCATGCAAGCATCAGTTAATATCCAAGCATTCCACATCAATCTTTCTGAGTCTGATAAAAATTAAATTTTTACCCTTCCTGGATACCACTCTCGGGGAATGCAGAAGTGTACCACTCCTCTGCATTTACAGCCAGCACGACGATACAAGCTTAAAGATGACATTTTAAGTGTAGGTGATTTCTCCAACGCTACAAGGTTGCAAAAAGCAATTCAATGCCACTCTGATGTTCAGAGTTACTTTATTTTATGTCTCGTTTCGTTTCCCTGAGATCAAGGATAATTACGCTGGCCGATGTATAAAATTATTTAATAGGGAAATGTGTAGCTAGAAACGCGTCACGGATCAGCACGGCAATAAAGCAGGAATGCCTTAGAATAGTTCCATTCTCCACAGCAAATTTTTCACGTTGCATCGTAACGCTTGAAAAGAAGAGATCTGCGTAGTTTAATAATACGGCTTACTGTGATGGATGCTGTAATAATAAGAGAAAATCAGATTACAGGAAAATTCAAATGAGCACATTTAAAACTCTTTATATCGCATAAAACCTGTTTTATCATTAAATTACAGCTTTTAGTGCTATTTTTATCTTAATTCTTTTCCAGTCAATTACGCCTACTTTATTCTCTCATTTTAATACCTTTTTTATTGAATAGCAACCCACTGCAAATAAAAGGGCGTGCAAAACACACGCTATTGTGTGCAACTTTTTTTTTTCAATCGAACTTCAAAAGGCATTGACGCGTAATAATTATGGAAACTGAAATTTGGAAAGCTTTGGAAAAGTAATTAAGGAACGACAAATAATAAATCACGCTCCACTCCGCATCCACCGAAGGGTATGACGCTAATTATTACAAAGCGCTGTTCAACACGCTCCTTCGCCAATGAAAACCATCTCCTGAAATGCGGCAACCCTCTCCGTCTTTTTTGCCCCTGGCGTCTTCGGGAGGTGTCGTCCGCGGGTCAGATTCGGCAGCCGAGGATGTGAATTTGAATTATGGCCGGAGTAATTTCCTAGTCACCAAATTACTTTATAAGGTAATGGACGATGAAAAATTCATCGGTCGTAATTCTTCGCCAGAATGTGCCAAGGGTGGAATTTTCTGCGGGGATTATCGTTCACCTGGGAGGCATGGAACACACCGCTCGCTTTTAACAAACCACACATAAATTTTCTTATTTATTGATTACTGAAGCACATAATTCACGGCTCATCCACAAGAAAGAGCATCCCCCCCCCTATTAAGGTTGCACATGGTAATGGGAAATCTGTTTTACATATTGCTTTGAATAATTCTTTCGATCTCGAATACTATAAGATAGATGCATTTTCTGAATTTCATTGATATCTGAATTCTGTTTATATAGGTACATTTCTTCTATTCAAATTTTTATATAAATAAAATAAGTACATAGAGGAAAGTGAGTTCAAGATCTAGTCATTCAGAAGTCCTATTGGACATGACTTAGGAATTGCGAAATCTATAAAAAAATCATTATTTAACTGAATACAATATAACATTCCTGAAAAATCGAAGCTGCACTACTTTTTGTACTAATAATTTCTTTATAGAAAAATAACCTGGGGGAGGGGGAGGTAAGACCTTGTACACATGTTTATTTCATAGACAGGCAATAAGGGAATCATGGATTGATTATTTCGACTCGCCCGTCAACTTGAATGACCGGACCACCGCGATAGCAACTCTGGGTTTAGTCTTAAGGACTATCACCGGCCACGGTACACCCTTCCCTAAGGAAGTACGTCCCGTCATCGATGGGAGGTAGTTACCTCCACCAGTCCGTGAAACCTCGAGGATGGCGAAAACCAACCATCATGTCGGATGCCTCTCATCCTCTAATTACAAGGTGCCCTCCCCCATGGACAGGCAATAAGGGACACTATATTTTTAACGTAAAATGGGGCAGACATTTTTATTTCATAAGACAATTCAAAAATACTCTTTGCAAAATTCATATGAAAAGCAATGATCTACTTCACTGCAATTTCCTGGGCAGAGACACTTTCTACGTTGGATTCCCCTTCCACTTTCTTTAAGTCCGAAAATGCATCATTGAAACATAAATCAACGTCTAATGGGTTTTCAAACAGTGAACTAAAAGGCACTTCAAGGAGTCGTGAAAGGCTAAAATCAGAGTTTTCTGGCTCCTGCTTGGCGTACTCATCTGACTCCAAGTACAGGGGTTAGAGAGGGAGCAGAATGAAAATGTTACTGGAATAAGTCCTTATTCTTTTTTAGGTTGTAAATCCTTAATAAACATATAATAAACTGCATTCAATGGAGATTTCATAACTTTAATTATTATTTAACAAGAGTAGTTGTGAGAGAAAAGGAAGAACATTTGAGAGTTGAAGATCTTAAAACAAACTCCCCTTTTTAGATGGCATGAATTCAGGAGTAACAGCACGAGAAGTGTGGCCGCTCTTTCATATTGACTGGTTGAACTTCATTCAGAATCTGTCCGCTCAAAAGAGAGCTAACGGCATCGACATCAATCTACTCTTCTCCAAATAAAAACGTAAGCAAATCTGGGAAAACTTGACCAAAATGACGGACTCTTTACAAGACGACTTCGCAACGAAATGCAGGAAAATGAAGGGCATCGGGAGTATATCAAAATATATCCGAACTGCAGAAATTGTTATTGTTTCAGAACAATCCATCTGGCATGAGACAGCCTATTTATTCTTACGAATGACATTTCCTTTTTCTTCGGATTTCCAATCAGGAGAATTAAATCGAGGCTTTTGAGCAGAACTGCGATGTTGACTGAACGAAATGAGCAAATGACAAAGAACAGAAATATTTTTATTTAATATTTTAAACCGTAGTGGATATTATATAAATTATTCCCGAAACCAAATCAAAAATACAAAATTATGTTAAATAATATTTCTGATTCAAACAGGCTTCAGTTTTTTTTTCCAAACTATGATTCTCTAAAGGAAAAAATAATTGGAAATTTAATTTTACTGAAAGTAAATAACTGAAAGAGCTATCCATCTTGGAAAAAAATATTGCCTGCATATAAAAACACGAAGATCAGCAACGAGTTTTTAATGTTAATATTTTTATTTTTAAGGATTTTATGACTTTTTTGATGAATTGAAATAATCTGGAGATAAGTATTATATTTTAATATTATCATTAAATCAAAATGTTTATAAAATCTTGGCGAAATAATATTATCGTTTTATAATAAAAATATAACAATGGTCTGATAACATTCATCTGGGAATAAGCTTCAAAGACACACCTATAAATTAAAATCTTTAATACTTGAACTTATTACTGATGAAACTCGTTAAATTGAATGATATCCATTTTTTGACGTTTTCTGTTGAGATGTTCGATATTTCTATAGCAATGCCAAAAACAAAGCCACTAACTGCATAAGAGAAGTGCTCGAACTTTCAGTCTTAACAAAGAAATAAATAACCGATTGAGTGAAAATAAATCAGAAAATTTGGAGCAGTTATCGACATATTTTCGAGGCTAAAGGCGGGTATGAGAGAAAAAAAATGCTGAAGCAAATTAGAAATGCAGAGTATAGAATCGGCAAATCAACTGATAGTTCAGACGATAAATGGTTGAAGGCGCTTGTTGGAGCAGTTATCGACATATTTTCGAGGCTAAAGGCGGGTATGAGAGAAAAAAAATGCTGAAGCAAATTAGAAATGCACAGCATAGAATCGGCAAATCAACTGATAGTTCAGACGATAAATGGTTGAAGGCGCTTGTGCCACTATTTCGAACGAAAAAAAAAAAAAATCCCCATAAAATGGGAATTAGATGGTTGATCTTTTTTTTTTTTTTTTTTTTTTTTTTTTGTGGAATGAGAACTTTTTTATTTATTTCTGGGGAAATGAAACCTGCGACATCGCCATCATATCCCATTCAGAATGCAATTGCTGATGGTCATTTGACTATTGAAAACTATTTGGAAAAGAAAAGATGCTAATAAAATAAAAGGCTCATCCACGTCAGACGTAGAACAAGACTCTGGACTTATAATATCAGACTAATAACACGAGACTGTCGGATATTTACGGACTCATCTCACAAGACAAGCTCGGAAGCATTTATCTCAGAGCTGGGATCCATTAGAGTAGAGCCAGTTCTGAACTGAGTAAAAAATGAGCACTTATCACGAAAATCATGATATTTGAAGTCAGTATAGCTAACAGTGAATCTGAAATAATATTGTGGTATCTCCCTTCCTGCTAGTGAGCAGCGCCTCTGGCGGAGGAAACGCGAATTGCGGGAAGTTGACGCCTTGACGGGGCGATGAGAAGACGAACTACTACGACGTGTTGTTTAAAAGACGAACTTTTTATGTTAGCCCTGGCCCTGCTTATCTTAGTCGCATCCTGTAAATTTGTGCATCGTCATTGACGCAACCACTCAATAAATTCTCAAATATCAACCAATCCGAACTTGCCATTGCTTGGCCATCTCCCCCATAATATTAAAGATTTTCACCTTATTATTAAAGCTGTCTTATTTAAATAATAATAATAATAATAATAATATATATATATATATACTGTTTTTATTTCGATGGCTTTTACGTTTTGACGACCGCAATAACGTTTTTGTTTTGTTTTGTTTTCCTTCTCGTCACATTATTTTTTTGTTTATGTGATAAAATACTCATAACTAAATGCTGTTTTTTACATTTGCATTTTATAACAATAGTGAAATAGCTTTTCTATTTACCGAAAAAAAAAACTTTTTGTTATGTGTTATGCGCCATGTTTTGTGTAAATTTGATTTAAGAAAACTCCTTATAATCGTTAACTAAAACATAATCCGGATTCCTTTAATGGATGATCCCCATCTTTGCTGCAAAAAGTCCAATATATTTTGCTTGCAGATGTTTTTGATCGGTGTTATTGAAATAGTAATCCAAAGTGTTTTTATTTCCAGCGTTTATCATCTATTCCTTCACCATGTTGTTTCATTGTTCTTAAATTTTCATTTTAATATTAAAAATTTCTCTATTTTCATATGAGGGATTAAATTGAAGAAATATTGCCATTACATTTGAAATAATTTTCACTGCAATGAAATCAAAAATAGTTTCATACTTTAATGTTTCCAGAACAGCGATCGTTTCTACCTTGAAAACTGCACTATTGCCGAGAAGTTTAAATATTTTATTTACTTACCCAGCTTCATCTTTGTTGAGAACACAGGCACATATAACTTTATTGTTAATTCGGACTCATCAATACGATACTGATATCCCAGTAAATATTCTCGAATTGAATGTTACTCTATTGAAAGTAATTCGCACGGTTTAGGGGTACAAGAGAAGTCAAAATGTTGAATGTTACTGGAAAATTTTTGAAGTGTCTGATTTTGATTTCTGTAACAGTATTATATTCTTCTTGCATTTCAGTATCTATAAAAAGACAACCGTTTATATCTATCAGAGATTCATTCTAAAAGATGCCATAAACTCTGGTAATTACCGAGAGGGAATTCCTTGAAATTAGAAGATTTGGCTGTTTTTTCATTTCAACTATATTCTTTTGTCACATTTCTTTACTATATTAAATAATTTTTCGATTGTTGGGGAATATATTTCTTTTGCAATATTGTTTTTAAATTCCCTTTCTGCCTTGCTTATTCGTCTTGTCAAAATGTTTACTGTTCTTTTCTTTTAAACCTGGTTTGCACACGAGGTGATGCAATGTGATATTTGGGTCGAATGTGATTTTCACATTTTTGATACATGCCATGCCATTGCTATTCAAGTGTATCCCAGGAAAGAATGAGACGCTCTTTTAAAATTTTATCATTGGGAATTTTGATTTGCTTGTACTAAGTTTTAAGTAGAATTTATTTTATTAATTTTTCAGTTTTATCAAAACGTGTTTACTTAATTCCTTGAAATGGGAGGAAACAGTTGTTTTTAGAAGCGTAGTTATTTAACCTGCGTAATTGTAAATTTTCATTTTTTTACTATTAATGTTCATTTCAGCATTGAAATCCTGAAATGTGTCCTCAAAAATGCTATTTATTAGACCAAAAAATTTTATCTGGAATTTTATTTTATTGCATAATAATTTTGGTGTCACTCCATCCAATGGAATCGAAAACAAAAAAAAGTTACCGTATAAAAGATTCTGATGCATTCCATAAAATAAATTAATTTTGCACTTTATTTTGTATATAGATGCAATTAAGTATTTTAATAACCGAAGTATAATCGTTTGCGTGATCAGTATAGTTAATGAAGCAGTAAAACATGTCATAATATTTGAAATTCGCCAACGTCACTGTTGAATAGATTCCTATAAAGAAAAGAATAAAGACAAAAAAACTGATTACACAAAATGTGGTAATTTGTTTAGCATATGGGCTGCTGCAGTTCTATGTAACCAACAAATTATTCGATTAAATATTTATTATTATAGCTTAAGGTATTATTATATTAAGTGTTTGTAATTTTCTGCAGATTTTTCATTATGTTGCTAACGAATTTCATATTAATTACAACGACTTCCAAAACAATCAAAGTCTGCACAGCGTAAAGAATATGATTCTTTGTTTTATACATTTAGATCGCCTTTTGACCTTAATGTTACGAGCAAGTACCAAAACGTTTAAGATTTTTCATTTGATTTTTTTTAGGACACGGTGACTAAAGAGAGCTTTAAAAATGTTTAAGGTTCTTTCATGCAACTTCCGCTTTGCTTTGTTTCCCTAAACATAATTACTCTCCTTCTCCGTGATGAGGGCGAAGAAATCTTCAGTCGATCATTAAGAGGAGCCCGGCGTGAGGTTGAAAATTAAATTATCCCGATCCTCGGCTGCACTCTGCAATCATCGCTGCCACATAATGACTCTAAACACCACTGCATCCAATGAAGATTATCGGTAAAAAGTTAAAAGCCCATTGAGAACGAGCTTCTGTTTAATGGCGCCAAAAGAGGCCAATACATAAAAAAAGATATCCTTAAATCTATATGAGGTATCGAAGATTTCATTTTTAAGTTGCAGATGCCATTTGGGACATCTGCCTGTGACCAAATTGGTGTGAACATTAACGCTGATGTAAAAATGGGTATTACTTCCAAGACTGCGGTGAGCACCTAACAGTGGCGGATGTTGCGAGTAACATAACAAGTTTTGTTCCTTAATTGCGATCGAAGATCTGTGTTTACTCAAGCACGAACCATCCGCAGTTTCTGGAATTCTGAGTGAGGAGATGAAAGGGATGATGGATAAGTAGTGAAAAGCGACAAAGGAAAAAAAAAATCTTATTCGTTTTCTTTTTTGTTACCGTTTTCCTTTCTCTGTAGATGACCAAAAAAAAAAAAGAAGCTTTCGGAAATGCAATGAAACTTTTACGCTTTGAGTTTGAGCCTCCTTTATATATAATAGAATATCCTAGTTTATTCTGAATGGACTAAATATTTATATTTTAAGAATATGAGAGATATTGCCACTTCTCCATTTGAAAGATTATAAAGCCGATTACGCTAACAGGACAAACTACTTTAAGGAGATATTATTAGAATAGAACATTCTGAGAGGCCACGAGAACGAGAACATCTGAGGCTCCTTTTAACCCAACAATATATTTTTTTGGATAAAGCCTCTAAGGTTGTTCAGTAAAAATGAAACGAGAGGTGTATGGTTTTTCTTCATCAAAGTTACTAGTACTTGAACTGAAAATATTGTATGCTGCTCTCATTCACCAAATAAAGCAAAAAGGTATAGTATAGTCTTAAACTTTATTTCAAATATTGTTCATTTTGCTGAGTGTTAACAATTTCCTATCATTGTGCAAGAGTTCCCTATATTACTCATTAACTATTTCATTCAGTTTTTTTCATTGAGTTAATAAAACTGACTAAACCTTCTATAATTTGGTTCATTGCCATTTGGTTCTTGATTTTGTTTTTTATATTTTGGCTTCGAATTATTGCTCAAAATATCTTTCCAAAATTTTTAAAATATTTTTCATTTGAAAATGCTATTTTCCAACAAAGCTTATATAGAATCCATCTGAATCTCTGTTCGCAGCCCCCTTCGTCGAATTTTCTATCTAATAACCAAATATTGTATTTCCTGGAAACTGAATGACATCGACAGGAAAAGAATATTCTTCAAAAATGAATTGTAAAATATTTCATTTCACACTCTCTTTAAAAGTGAAAGCCCAACTTTTTTTCTGAACTTCGGCTTTAAAGGAATGAAATCGATTTGAGTGTAGTGGCCCATATAAAAGATGATAACAACATTCACACATTTTATGAAAGCATTTCATTTGTTCTTCCCTTTCCCCTGATTTTTTTAATAAGTTAGGGCACTTCGGGTGGAATAATGATTTGGAGACAAACACATTTAAAAGTGTTATTGATTCTAAAAATGCAATCCTCAAAGAGAATAGAAACGCGTCTTTCTCAAGGGGAGCATTGATCGTCGTGGCTTCCACTTGGGAAAGTTATCGGAATTTGATTCTTGATCCTTATGTCAACGATCTGACTTTAATAATATGGGTTAGAATTCTGTTTTAATGGACGAAACACTTCACGCGCCTGAACAAAAGTTTTCGGCTTGATTCTGAATCCCCTACTTTTTTTCCTATCAACGCTATTTTAGTGACTTCTGTCAAAAAACAAGAGTTTTTTCGGAAAAATTGAAGCCATGACTTTTTCCACAGGGACATCATTCATGTCATCTTAAATGATGCCTCATCTGCATTTTGCGTGTCTCCCTCTTTTCGGAGGGCAACACTTCGCATTCATCCATCCGAGATGGGACAAAGGACTGAAGATTTTAAATCGGGAAAATATTATAGTTAAGATTTTTATTACTTTAATCACTTCAGCAAGGGACCTGGTAGACTGTCCCAAGTTTTACTTAGGGGTTACAGCTTACTGAGCGGTGAACTTTTAAGAGGAAAAAAAGTAAAGCAAAATAAAGTGCTTTTTTTTCCCCTTTTAATGAATGATGCATTCAATTCTAATAATCCTTACAAAAAATGTATAGGGAATAAAAATCTGAGTCAATTGAATACTAACACTAAATATTTGGTTACATAAGTGTGAAAATCAGCTTTACTAAAAAAATTGTCAAAAATGATCATCATTCGAAAGACGAATCATGTAGTCAGATAGATTGTCTGAATAAAACTGCGCATGAAAACAAATATATTAGCGTAGAATTAATTAATAAACTTGCATAGCATCTTCCTGTGTATGTATATACATACATACATACATACATATATACACTGGTGTGCAAAACTTAAGCAACAGGTATGTTTTTTGCCATAACTTCACGAGAAATCATCTGAGAGACATGAAATTCAGAAATGAGATACAGCATTTTGTTCTGAGAGAATGACGGAAGCATAGTTGCGCAGAAATGAATACAATGCATACAGTATGCAATACAGTATGGAATCAAACAAAAAAAGGCTTTATTGAACTCATAGTATCGTTACACATGATTGTCTGTCCAAGAGGAAGAACAGCAAGCAGATGCTCCTTAGTATGGGATATGCCCTCCCCTTACTGCAATGGTTGCTTCGCACCGTCTCCCCATACTCAGCACCAGATTGTCCAACAGTTCTTGAGGTAAGAGTGCCCATTCCTCAATATATATATATATATATATATATATATATATACTCACACACACATAAAATACACTTGAAAAAGGGTTCGCTCTATATCGAAAAATGTATTCTTCAGTATTATCATACAGTTTATCCGAGGTAAGCAACGAATAAATTTAAACAGCGGAGAAACAAAAAACAATAAGTAAAAATCTAAGAAACGCAATAAGGTGGTGGGGGGGGGGGAATGCCGGGGAATATATTTTAATAATATAATTTCAAGTAAATAATCCAAAAGACATCATAAATCCATAAGACATCTCAATTCCTTTGACCGGAAATAGGCGTTGAATTATAAACAAATGGTTCCACAATAATCCAAACGTCCAAATATTGTAAATTTTGAGCAATAGGGATGTTTTTTGGGTTAGCTCTGAAGCATTTGGTATCTATTTTCAATCTTGATACATTATGAGGGCAATAATAACCCTTGACACGATGAGCCACATTTCCGATTCCTCTCACTGAATGAATTGAATGAAATTCAAAAATTGTTAAGGAGTCGGGATCTGCATTGTCTCCAACCCGTTTGAATAAAACAATCCTATTGAGGAGAAGAAATCGAAGGGTGACGTTGCAAAGATTCACATAGAGCTGTTTCTTTATAGGAATAATGCCTCAATGTAGATAAAACGATTATTAAATGCACGGAGTAAAGTGTTCAGGAAAATAAATAAATAATCCGAGGACTGAAGATGCTATAAAGGACGAATAACGAACTGCAGACGTAATGGCATGACAAATCGAAGTTTTCTTTAAAAGCTCTTGTAAGCCCTTTCTGTTTTTGAAGATAATTTCTTTTTTCTGAAATTTCTCGTCAATGAATTGGCGAGCTGGTATTGATCTTAGTGAACAATAAAGGTCATTATCCATCCCACATAACCAGCTGCCATCACCCTTTATTGTTCTGTTCGAAAATCAGATTTTTTATTTTCATAACATAATTTGGTTCACACACAAAAGCAGAGAAAGGTGTTTCAACATGTTGACAATCATAAGTCTATCCCCATACCACATTACTCAACAAGCTTCATCTTATATGTGTTTTGATATATATCGTGCAGAACTCTTGCAGTTTAGGAAACATAAACTGGCAGTCATCATTGTTTTTAAAACAAAAATATCTCGTCGGAAGGGAGACTGATTTTGTTCTGTGAAGTTTTACAGAATGTTTAACGAAACATGCGTTGCCGTCGACTGCGATCAAATCGGTCGTATCAATGGTGATCTACTTCAAAACCTTCGCCCAGTCATCCTCACCTTTTCTACCGATTTCAGTTTTCTTCTCCACATTCAATATCTTTAAACTCGATGCAAAAATGTTTTTCAAAAAATGCTTTTTAAAGGAAATCTTGCTTTTTCTTCTTCTCTCCGCCCCCACAAACAAATAAACACACCATTTCTTCTTCTTCCGTCCCTCCCCCCTCAACAAATAGAAGAAATGAAATCTCGATATTTAAGTCGACTGTTTTCTTATTTTTCTAGGGCTTATTGAACTAGGACAACCTTCTTCTTTGCATTTTCTCATAAATGTGGCTTATTTGCTCTACGAACCTAGCCAGTGAAGGTGAAGTTCATTTTAGGCTTTATTTTACATTCATTTTTCCTTCATCTCTCACTTTGATACGAACATTCATCCCTCACTGTAGGCGGCCTTTCTGCTCTCAATCATTCCGTCGAGAAAAGGACTGGACAAATGAAGGCAGTCAGACGGAACATTTAGCTCCATCCGCACTCCAAGGTCATTAAATTAGGGGAAACAAAAGGACCCCCCTTTAGAGTTTTTGCATTTCACTTTCGACCGAATGATGACAAAAAAATCACAGATCTTAGAAAGGCATCACTTACAGCCGGCGCCACGATGGCTTTTTTGTTTTTAAGGATTCTCTTCACTTCAGATTGAATTGTGTTCAACAGAAAAAGGCACGAAAATAGAAACTTTATCATGGCCATCATTTTTTCATTTAAGTATCTTTTAAATTTATTAATTTGCTTTTAGTATTACAATTGATAATTTGTATTTCCATTTTCATAGAAGGAAGAAAAATTCTTAACACATTTTGGCTTAAATTTTCAAGTCATTTATTCTTATTTTTAATTTTTAAAGCTGAAGGTCTTCATGAATGCTTCGTTTAAATGCTTTAGATAAGAGAAAAGCATTGTACGTACAGCCTTGCGTCTTTGTTAAACTGAATACTAACACCTGTTATTATGGATTTATTAGAAAATTTTCGAAGTAGCATTCTGAGGAGCTGCCGAAGAGTGACCAGTAAAGTTCACTTTGTGTGGCGTGACCAGTTATTAGTCAATCATGCACCTGCGCGGAAATTATTTAGGAAGATTTTGGAGTTCTGATGACGCAATGGAAACGGGCAGCAAAGAATTGAAGTTTCGGATCCTACACTACAAAGACTGATCCCTTTACCCCTACCTTAGTAGAAGAATGCATCCAGGGTTTGCCATTCG
>JAPMOR010005192.1:31763-52109 GCA_026543865.1 Argiope aurantia
TTGCAGCTATCCACATCTTGTCGCTGGATAGACGAGCGCATATCAAATTCAATAAGATTGCAGAGATAAAGAGCCCAGTTGCGGACACCTCCGAGCATGTTTCGATATTTATCAAACAATATCTTAATATTTAAAGCGGGTTTCCATTGGATGAATGCCCCATTCTTCCTTTCTTATCTTTAAATAAATTTTTTTAAAAAAGTTTTTTCTTATAAAAAATAATACTCTAAAAAAATAAATTATTATTTTTATACCTTTTTTTTAACTGAAAGAAGTTCTTATGCCAAAAATAGAAAAATTAAATTTAAGATGCATTCTATTATTCTTAAAGACTTCGTATCATTTCTCTTTCGAATTAAAAAAAGAAAACAGAACGCTCTACACAAATTTCATGAATATCTAACACTTTTATTTTTATACGCTTCTAACGAAATGACCCCTGTCAGTGACTTCCTGGCATAATTTTCCCTTTCGCTAAACACATTTCTTGACATTAGCTCGTTATCTTGACATTAGCCGTGAAGTGCTATCTCGATTCTTTCCTCGCTGCAATCGCAGTTCACATTTGTGCTTGGATTAGAGAGGATTTAGTTTAGTTTAGTTTTTTGAACATCCCGTTTTAAAGCAACACTGGAGCTATTTAAAGGACGGACCTCGTCATTTTAAGCCGGGTCAGATGACGTGGACGACACCAGAGCTCACACCTCCTCTCCAAACTTCCACACCACACCATCGGGAGAACTGGATTACGGAGGATATCAACAGAGTATCTTAATTTAAAGTAATTTTTTTTTCCTATTTAAGATTTAAATTCAGTGATTATGAATGGAAAGAAAAGCTAATTTTTTTTGCAAACCAAGGAACAGTTCATATCAACCGCGTCTTATCCGCACATCAATATAGATCATTACGCGACTTCCATTTCATTATCTGTTTGCATGAAATGTCACAAAAAGGCTTGCCTACGGTCGGCAAGGCAGCTCGCAATGGACAGTATTTTGTCGAAACGGACAAGCGCACCCATAAAATGAAGTCAGGACATCGTACATGTTGGAGTTATTGAAAAATTAATTTCAGTTGTGATTGGGAAAAGTCTTTTAATTGCTAATATTCTAGAAGACCCGAGAGCACGAAAGTAACGGAGGAAGTGTCTCCTGCAACGAGGAATAAAATGCAGTAGTAGATTTTCCTTTGTTTGTAGAAAATTTCCTAAAAAAATTATAAAATCGATGTACAAATTATGCATATGTTTATAAAAAAGCCTCCACCATTGCGAGCCAGAGACACTCTCTTGCTTCTTCCGAATGCTTGCTGAATGGAAGGAGATGCCTAACCAATGCTAACTATTCAATGCAGAAAAAAAAATCAAATGAGGGAAAAAAATTTTAACACAGACCTGAATTGCTTTCTCAAGTATTTTATTTTAAATAAAGATAAGCCAAATGACAGCTGAAAGCAGTTGATAATAGATATCAATACAGAAACAGTCCTACTTGGTAAAAAAACATTTTTTATGCTCTGCTTTGTTTCTTTCAGTCTTGTTGCGTGTCCTCGTTTGCCGACGTTTCTGTTTCTTGATTGTTTTCTTTCAGTGTCATTAATGCTTGTAGGCTGTCTGTAAATGGCGGTCGAACGCGCTCAAGAGACTCCACACAGGAACTTTAGGGCCATCGATTTTTGCAATGACTCGCGTGTTGAGTATGAGATGATTGTCGAAAAAGGTTTTATAAGATTTATTTTAGAATTTTTGTTAAAAATTTATTAAAATGATGTTTTTTTTTTTTTTGTTTTTTTTTTGTCAATAACTTCGGATCAAGCAATCACACAAAACCATCACAATAAAATGCAAAAAAGAAAAGAAGCTTTTTAATAATACCAACTTTATTTCTGTATAACAGTTTTTCCCCAATTGTAATACATTTTGAAAAACATTTTGAGACAATATTTCATAACTTTAGTTATTGCATCATATATTTACGATATGAAATATATTTTTTGTGTTCACTTTAACATTGCTTTCATGAAGAGTAAATTTATATATGGCTTTTGCTTGCGGTAATATTATCAATCGATGGTCTTTTGACAGACTACGGTAATGCTAATAAGAATCAGTTCTGGAAGACACAAACATCATCCATAAAGCTGATAAAATGTGACAATTTTGAATACAATTTATGCATTATGCATGAAACAGTTGGAGAAGAGTACGAACAAGCTGATTCCGATTCAGCTGGCAAAGGCGCAGAAATCGCCGAGCCATACTGGGGAAGCTTCCTCTAACCCTTCTTTCGAAGAGATTAGATATAATTATATCAATTGATTGTCTAAACAGTATTATGTGTGCCAAATTTGATTTATTTGTTAGGGGGAGGGAAATCAAATTTTAATAAAATAAGTTTTCGGTTTTTGATTTACATCGCACACTAAGAAGGACTTTCTTCCAATATTCACAAGTTGTTGTTTTTTGGGGAGGGGGGGGGTGCTGTTTCTTTTCCTTCAGATTTATTCAATCTCTTTTTTTTAATTTGAAGAATATTTTCCTTTGTTGATTAATCAATCTATAACAATTTACTATTTAATCACCGTAGGCGTATTTAAATGCATCTTTAGTCAACTAACTAGAATCATCAAATGTGTGGACTGATGGCAATTTTAGCGACTGATATTTTATCACGACTCTTCTTTACCCGATTTGCAAGCATTTATTGCCAAAAATGACAGCATAATTGAGTGAATGCAATGTTTCAAAATGCTTACGGTTATAAAAATACCCCGAAAAACGAAGGAAATTATTTACTGAAAATAGCACAAAATAATACATTGTAAATAATGGACATATATAAATATTAAATAAGCTTGATAAAAAAAAAGTGAATTTCTTGTCGTATTAGCTATTATTCTATTTTCAGCTGTTAAATTCCACAAAAATGTCAAGAATTTTAATTTTAATTCGAGTAAAATAATAAAAACAAGAACTGCTTTGGGAATTTAAATAGTAAGTTTTCACAAGACACTGGTTAGTAAGACAGACAAAAAAGTTATTTTTGGTGGAAAATGGATCTAAACGGAGATGCATACTTTAAATTAAACAGTAAATGATAAATTTTTCATTTAGAAATTATTTATGCAATTTCAAAAATGAAAGTGCCGAATATTCAGATTTTAATCTAAGAATTTTATTTTACAAAATAAGATTTTCTACTAAGAATAAAAGAGAATATGCTTATACGTTTGAATCTGTCTGTTCATTTTACAAGATAGACCGCTTTACGTTATTATACAGGGTGTTTATTTAGTCCCGGACCCATTTTGATGTTTAATGACTCGTAAAATAATGAAGATGTAAACAAACTTATGGCATTTATTGATGGAATAACTCATATATTTTCCTTTTCAGGTTTGAATATTTTTACTTTTGTAAATATCGTCTGCGCGTGTGGTTAATTTCAGATAATTTCATTTTCCAGTCTAAATATCTGTACTTTTCTAAATATCGTCTGCTTATTAATTGCATTTTTCTCTCTTTTATTTTTTGCTACTATTGAAATGTTATGTTTACTTTTGATGTGTTTGTTCTATGTAGTACTTTTATATGTGATGTTTTATTCGAGCGGATATTAAGGAGAATGCATGCACCACAAGAGAAAGCACAGATTTTATTGTGGTTCATAGAAACGAAATCGATAGTTCAAGCACACAGAAATTTCAAAAGAATTTACCAAAAAGATCCTCCATCCAAAAACAGCATCTTGCGGTGGAAAAAGAATTTTCTAGAAATTGGAAATATTGCAGATAAGAAACGTTCCGGACGTCCTTGCACAAGTGATTTTGATGTTGAGCGTGTCAGAGAGACATTTTTACACAATCCTAGAATATCTGTGAGATCAGCGGTTCACATTCATTGACAAGTTCCTTGACAAGGGTCATGAAACTTTTTGAGTCTATTTAACCATTTATGTTATTAATTTTAAACTATCTTTATTATTTTATGAGTTATTAAACATCAAAATGGGTCCGGGACTAAATAAACACTCTGTATATTGAACGAATATATTTTAGAAAAAAAAATGTTTAACTGAGCCAGTTTTTTTTAAAAAGATTTAATGAGTTTTAATTCATTAAAAATTACTTAAATTTTGTTCTTTTAGTAAATAAGGCACAAAAATAATTTTTTATATTACCCATAAAAAAAGTAAAAAGTTTATAGTATCTAAGTGATTTATTTTATGTCTACGCAGGATGATATAACGAACGCTGCCCGGCATAAAAAACCTTTTCGTGAGTAATTCGTTTAACGTAAAAACCTTTTTTTCTATTAAATATTTCACTTCTTTTATCATCTGTCATTCTGCCTTTTTGCAGTACTAATATAAAAATAATCCTTTTATTGCCATGGACGTTTTTAATTAAATTTAAATAGCAACTGAAAGAAAGAGAGGATTTTAAAACTGCTGATTACAGATTTTCCTCATAAGTTAGAAAACATAATATATTAAAACTGTACATTTTGTTTAAAAAAATGCTGATCTATAAGAAATATTTAAAGAACGGTTTGAGAGACAATTAATAAAATAGTTAACTCTTCATTAATAGAAAACTTGAAAATAAATTAAATCAATTTTTCTTCAGATGCAAATTGTTTATGGACTCCGCTTCTAAAGTTTTCTCTTAGAATTGTGCCAATGCCCTTGGCAACATTTATTGATAGGCCTTCTTTTTGGTCACCAATTTATATTAATTATAAAGATGATTGTATACTTGTATGTGTTGGTGCTTAATAGGACAGACGTTTTACTTACAGCTGCCAAATTTATATATCTACAAATTTATATATATTTTTACATGTATACTTTGGAGAGGTCGAGGAATGTGGAACTCGAAGTGGATTTTTCTTTAAAAAGTTAAGTTAGAATTTTGAGAAACTGAAAGTTAAGATGAATTTTTGCGGTTTTTTAAAAGATAACTTCCGAAAATATTATTGCATAAAAGTAAATTTTTACCCCCTTACAAAATTTAAAGAATTCTCATTTTAATGATTCTAATCTAATAGTCTGTAAAGTTGTTACGAATTTTGGAATTTTTAAAATAATAACCATGATTTTTTTAAATTTCCAACAACAGATTGCATTGTTGCCCAGAAGTTCAAAGTGTTTTCATTGTTTGATCAAATCTTTAATCGCTGAATTTTATACCATTGATTGAAAGCTAAAGAAGAAGGATTCTATTTGATATCTGAGCAGTTCACAAAACTAATAAAAAAAGTGAAATTATAATACCGCTTAAATTCGTTGACAGATGAACAGGACATTTATATTGTTAAAAACTTTGTGATGTCGTGGAATGAGTCGCGATTAGAAAAACTCATGTATGAATAGAAGGGTATCGTGCGTAGATAATCAAAATAGTCTGATAATTTGACGGAATCATGGATATGAAGTTATATCTAAACGATTTAAAATATCAAATATCCAGACAGCCGGTTGTCTCCCAATAATCTATATCTATACTTATAATAAAGTTCAATGTGTGTGTGTGTGTGTGTTGGCGCTCTACAGACCACACCATTCAACCTACAGCTACCAAATTTGGCACGTGTATACCTTGGAGGCCGGGAATGTGCACCTGGGGGTTATTTTTTCGAATTTTTAACTAGAATTTTATTTATTTAAAAATTAAGTGACATTTTGGCGTGTTTCTGCTATAACTTCCGAAAATATTACCGCACAAAAAAGATTTTTACATGAAGTTAAAGATCAAAAATTTATCTTTTAAATGACACCAATGTTTTAACCTTAAAATTAAATTTTTATTGTTAATGAATTTTTAAATAAATATTTTAACTATGTTTTTCAATAATTTTTTCCGTCAAAAATAAAAAGTAAGATTAAGCACGTTTCGCATTCATGGGGAAAAAAATAGCTTTTTTCAAAGTGTTGCCATCACATTGATTAAAGCTCTAACTGAAAATAAATTAAATCTTTTTGGAAATGAAATCTGCAAAAATATAATTTTCGGCAAGTGTCTGTAGGAAAGGAAACAAATATGAAATATTATTTTTTCTAAAAAATAAATTCAAGAAAAATTATTTTATGATCTTTTACACTCTCTATACAGGGTGTTTATTCAATCCCGGATACATTTTGATATTTAATGACTCATAAAATAATGAAGATGTAAACAAACTTATGGCATTTATTGATGGAATAACTCGTATATTTTCCTTTTCAGGTTTCAATATTTTTACTTTTGTAAATATCGTCTGCGCGTGTTTTTAATTTCAGATAATTTCATTTTCCAGTCTAAATATCTGTACTTTTCTAAATATCGTCTGCTTATTAATTGCATTTTTCTCTCTTTTGTTTTTGGCAACTATTGAAATGTTTACTTTTGATGTGTTTATTCTATGTAGTACTTTTGTATGTGATGTTTTATTCGAGCGGATATTAAGGAGAATGCATACACCACAAGAGAAAGCACAGATTTTATGGTGGTTATAGAATTAATTTCCAATCAACTAAATCACTGACTTTTAAGAGTTAATTTCTAATCACTTAAACTGACTGATTTATGAAGATTTGAATATCACTATTCAATAAAAAAAGGATAATTTTAGATTTTCCATCGATCGCTTCAAAGAAAATACGCCAATCAGCACGCAGATTTCTCAAGATTAATTGGCCTAAGATTATGAAAATGGTGAGTTTTTCTAAATTTTTAACATTTAAAACTTCATAAATAAGTCTTAGTTGATCGTGGAAAATAGAAACATTCATTCATTTATTTAAAATTTGGTGTGTCCAGAATATTTATCAGAATATGATACCTTACTGCATTAAATTTAGACTTCATAATTTTTGAAATATATTTATAAGCAGGAACAAAATATTATTATTGATTTCATTTCAATCCTTTTGAAAGCAAAACTAAAAACTGAATTTTATACTGAATCTCAGAAATTTTTGTTGAATTATTGTTTGAGATATTACATAAACTCTGAAAAATATTTTGTAGTTAACATAAGACTTAAATACCGAGCGATTCTGTAATAATAATAATAATTAATTAATAAGAATAAAGATGACAAATAAAATAAAGCACTTGGTTTTATTAAAAAATATCTTAATATTAATTGCAATTTCGTCATTTACATTTTAAATTAAAGTTGATGTTTTACCGGAAATGGCAACAAATTAGCAATATATATATACTAAATTGAACGAAACGATCTAAACAGTATAAGTTTGGTGTGACTATCAAAATTTGAAGATTAAAAATGTTTTGTTGGAGAATCCTTTAAGAGACCAGTGACTTAAAATATTTAATTGAAAATTGTAGCGAGCGATAATACTGGCGAACCGGCTGGTCGCCAAAGGCGGCTAGTAATAATAATAATAATAATCTCGGGTGATTCATTTTCCGAGCATCCGTTTAAATCTGAGCGGTGATTTTCTTTTCGCCATCGCTAAATCATTACTTAAAAAAATTATCATGAGATATGCATTAACATAAAAAAAGAAATTAAAAAATAAGGGTTTCATTGCTCAAAGTTTTAACACAGAAAGAGTACCTCTGAACTTCCGTATTTCAGAATCGTTTGTGCTAACATTTTTATAAAACCAGTATGATTGGAAAAAGTATACAAAAAGGAAAATGATATTGCTGAAAAGGTAAAATTTTGAACTTTAAGATCATGTAGAAATAATATAATTTTCTCTAAAATTACTATAAAAGAAAACACATAAATTTTGGTTATCACTCACAGCTTGAAATCCCTACCGCCGTTGAACATAAGTTTCTATTGCTGATTATTTTTACTTTTCTTCATCCGTCTAAGCGATTGACCTATATTTTCTTTCAGCAAAATGAAATCACTTTTATGACATTAGAAATGATGGCAAAATGTACGCATAAAATAAAAGGGAAATTTAAAAATGAATGATAGAATAGTTTAAAGTCTTAAGGTTGCTAGCAAAGAAATATCTGGATTTTTTTTATTTCAAAATCATCTGCATTCAATTTTCTAAAGAATTAATAATAATTTAAAGAAAACTACACAGAAGTGAGTGATCTCTGTTAAAAAGTAAATTCTGAGAATTGCTATGACTTTTAAATTATCTTGGTATCTATTTAACCATTTTAAAAGAAAAGTAAAAATTTGCTAATTTTAAGGTAAAAGCGTTTTTTGTATGTTGAAGCATAAAATTTAGTTCAAGCCCCAGTTCTTTTCCTCGCTTCATTTACTTGCCAAATATTCCATCCAATAGTTAAACTTAAGTTAATCATTCCCTAACCCCTCTTTCCAATGAGTTACGAATGATTTATTACATGTTTATGACTCGTATTGAGGAGTTCTATCACTGATTTCTATAGAATTGTTAGACTCCGATGAAAGCAATTTAAATTACAATAAAGTGACATTTTATTTAAAATTATTTCAAAAAAATATTTATATAGCAGCAGATGTTCCTCTTGTATTTCTCATTGTTTTTCAAAGTGCAAAAAAAAAAAAAAAAAAAATGCTGATAAGTGCATTTTTTTTTTCATTTCAGTTCCGAAGGGATGGTGCAGGGAGAAAGCCAAAGAAGCCTCGATGTCCTGTAAATCTACATCCAGACTTATTATTTTCTTCGAGCAAAACCAGCAAGTACGCAGTTGACGTGACAGAAGTCACTAAATTTCCAGTGATTCCGACATAAAAGGAACACGCTTCCCCCCCTCCCCCTCCATCTCATTAGCACTCTGGTTTTTCATTATCCACTGGAGCTGGAAACGGCCTCCAATCGCGCATTCTTTCCACTCAGAGAGTAGGACGCCACTGCTCGGAGCGCCTGTAATCAGACGGGCGTGTTTCCACTCGCAGGCGGATAATGCGAGCTGGTGAATAATTCCGATAAATAATAAAAGGAGAACTTGTTATTTCACGGCTTAATCATGTGAACCGCGATACTCGTCACGCGGTTAACAAGTCATGATGGAGCAGTGCCTCTCCTAGAATTTGTTTCGAATTTCATTAATTTTTTTATTTCTTTTTAAGAATGAAGCTGGTGAAAACTGTAAGCAAAATGAATAGTACGGTTATATTAATACCACAGGACGAAGTACAATTTCAGTTCCGAACAGGGCAAAGATAAATCTGCCGCAATCAATAATATTCTTGGTTGTCTCTCTTGACATCGAAGAACTCATAAAAATCCCAGTCATTAAATCTTCTGTTAGGAACATTTTGTCAAAGCTCTTGTCTTTAGTTCTCCCCTAATGTAAAAAGTTAACGCACATTTGATGTATTTATGCATTTTTGACGTTTCACAACTTAATAATGTAAAATGAAATGTTTGTTTTTTCTAATCTTTTTTGTACCAATAGGCGTTTTCTTAGAGGGTTCTTTATTATTTGCAAGATTCCAATGTCATCAAGTGTAGTTTGTTCCTTCGTGCTAGGTGGGGTTGCTCTTCGGCGGCCCCATCAAATTTTCCGCATGGCCTCTGGCTAGGTCAGGGTGTAGCTTGCATACAGTAATATTCTGGCAACTTTCTGATGGAAAGCAATTCAAAATTGTCCATGCGTTCATATTGCGTTCATATAAGAGAAGATGACATGAAGAAACATTTGAAATTCACGCACTTTCCTCCACAGTACCTAAAATATTACAGTGATAAATCTGACTACCTTAGAGCTGTAGAGTTTCGCATATTGCTTCGTCTTTCATTTGTAAGATGCGTTTGTTAAGAATGAGATGACTGAAAATTCTTTATAATATTATAGAGGAAAGAAAATTATCATTGCATCTGGAAATACTGGGGAAAAAAACAGAATTCGTTGGAGTTTGATGATTTATATTCGGAAGGAAAACAACTTACATTTATAATAAAAAAAATGAGATTCTCGAATTTCATAGTCCAACCTAAAATTTGTCTTGTTGACTTCAGCTTTGCCTTATGAGAAAATGTTCTTAAGATGATATGCGCATCATTTTGCATCGAAGATTGACCCGTAAAGGAGCAATGAAGTCATTTGGTGAGAAGGAACATTAATATTAAATAAAAACATTTGTGTATGAATTTTGAAATCGATTGCTTAGCTATATTGTTATACAGCAAATTACTTTTAATTATCTATTATTTAAAATTGAATAATTAAAAAAATGAATGACCTAAAATTGGTTCCTGAATAAAAAAAACAAACAAACATTATACCTTTAATCATAGCAGCACATTATTTTTACTATGCTGCATTTTAGCAGGAGCCGCATATCTCGATTGAAGCAGTTCATGTTGAAGTGAGCATTGTGGCCTGTTAATAACATTTATTTAGCATATTAAGTTTAAAAATTCACGGAATACCTTTATATTCCGATGACCGATATCTGCATTTCACAAAAATAGTATAACAAATCTTTTTCTATTGATTTGTTACTAAGCAAATAATAAATCACTCGAAAAATGCAAAGCAAGCATGAAGGTATTCAGGCAAATTTTTCTCTCGGCGCCTGAAAAGTACGTAATTCCCTCTGACTGTCATTTCCTTCATATAAAAACGATATAAAGAAGATATAATTGCGGGATTTGGATATCATGCGCATGTGAGAAATGTTTGGTAAAATGTAAATGCTATTCTCTTCATTATTTTTTATAAATAATCATGGCTTCAACCAATCCACTTCATGGTCTTTCCTATCTTATCTCTTTAAATATAACAATTTATATTACTCTGATTGTTCTTTAAAAGGGTTCGGAGAAGCTGATCGCAATTATTTCAATTGGATTTCTTTTCAAAAACTTTTTCTTCTGGCGTTGAATAACTGCTGCCTATTTGGTTCACTTTTTATTTCTATTTTTATTTTGGAGAATCTTTCTACGATTAGGCAAATTTGAAAGTACATTTGTAATTAGACTTTAAAAAGTAGAGTTCACTAGTCCATCAAAAATTACTTAAAGGTATATTTAATTGTATTTTTCTTTGCTTCCCTTCTTGGATTTGTGCTTTTTCTGTTCGTTCATCGGAGATTATTTCAAATTTTTTATCATTAATATGTGTCAAGATGTCGGTATATTAAATATTAGATTGTATCCACATCTAATATTTAATTTGTATTTCTTATAATAACCAGGGCTTTATTTCTGCTTATACATTTTAATATTTCTCAAGATTTCAATTGTGTTTCTTGCGAGATGAAGTTATCGTCAATTTTAAATCATTTTTCAGCTGTTTCTCTCAATTAAGAGGGGTCTCTCAGAAGTGTTCTTTTGGATTTCTGTCCCTCGAGAAACAGCGGAGCACTCCGAGAAAGCCGATATGCTCGCCCTGCTGTTCATAATCACAGCATCTTCCTTATCCGCCCGATTGAGAGCTCAAGAATGCAAACCAGCCCCATCACGCTTCTGCCTCACATTTTAAAACGAAGAGTGCTTCTTTTGAACATCTCAATAAAAAACAGCGGGAGAACAGAGCAAAAGAGAGAAGAGGGGGGGGGGGAGAAATCTACGGTCCGGAGCTGGAAGGAAGGAAAAAAATTCTCAAAACAACCCTCCGATAGTCTGCAAAGGAACATACCCAAAAGGGCATTAGATTACAATCGTCAGCTTCCAGAAAGCCGTCCAAAAAGAGGCCGCGCCGTGCCAGCATGAAAAAAATTAGGGGGCGTTACCCTGAGTAGTGTTGGAATGCCACTTCGCAACCTCCTCCCCACTTTCTAATTGCCCACGAAAGAGCAATTAATTACCCTAAGCCCTCTACTTCTCCCTCTAGCTGTTGCCCGCCCCGATTCCATCAGTCCCCAGATCTAAAGAGGTATTTTTTTTTCCACACTATATATTTTTTAATTATGTTGCGAATTTTTCTTTTATAATCCTCGATGACCGGCCTTTTTTCCCTGTCTTTAGGATACGCGGGAACGCCCACCTAGTTTAACAGCAGCTGTCAATGAAAGGGTTTCTGGTGTTAACCAGATGCACCTCTGAAATCTCAGCCAACAGCCTTGAAGGATATCATAAATAATTTCATACACTGTTATTCGCATTACTGTGCTGAACAGTCATGATTTTCATTTACATTTTATATTATTACTTTTCTTTCATACCAAACAATGAGTCTCATTGTCTTGCAAGTATTTCATGTCATGACTGAAATGGTATGGATGCTTTTTCTATTTAAAAAATCACTTCTACGTAATGTACCAAAACCGATGCAGCGCTTAACTCCGCAGAAACGTTCGGAAAATTGAGAAGGAAATGCGACTTTTACAAAGCACACATTCTGCATGTCATGCTTTGCCACAGTGATGATGTGGTTGAGTTCAAATATACTATGGAAGTACAATTCTGAGTTAACATTCATTTTAGTTTTTTAAATATTCGATGTACTGAAAAAGAAAAAGAAAACTTATTAAAGGAGTAATTATTAAAACGTGTTCAAATTTTTCTAAGCACAAAATGAATTTCACGGAATAAATTCCGCATTGCATCTGTTGCAATTCGTTCGATTGGCTGTCATAAAATGCAACACGAATCTGATAAAGAATAATAACGAAATAATGGAGTGCCACTGGATGCAGTTAGTATTGGTTGGATCGTTTTAACTGTTTTGGATAACTGTTTGAGTATCTGCTATGGGACTTATACAGTGCCTAAAAGCAGAAGAGAATCGTTCCTAACATTAAACAAATCATGATTTCTTAAAGTTTTTTTTGCTACCTTTTTGTTAGTGGAAAATAAAAATGAAAATAGTAAAAGTAAGTTCAATTAAGAATATTAGGGAAATATTTTAACTCGAAGTTCTTTTTTTTAACTGTTTTATTTATGAATGTTAAAAACCTAACAAAAAAAGCGAATTTGAAAACTTTGTTGCCCCCCCCAATATTTTTTCATGCATCATCTAGAGCTCCGATCTAGATCTAGAAGATCTCAAGCACTGCACAATGCCTTTAAACCAAATATTTACAGGAAATTCAGTTTCAAGACATCAACGGTCGGGGAACTCATTGATATGGACACTAGCAATAGCTGAAACAAATCACTGCAGACTTACTATAAGATCTTCATTGCCCAAAGTTTTTTTTTTTTTTTAACATTTTAAAGATAATAAATCCGAGGATTCATTGAAATTGGACAGGCCGTCATATCTTGATGCATTTGAATCATGGCATAAAGCGCTTGTCGTATTCACATTATTAATTATTTAATAATGATGTCATTGTGGAAATAGAATCAAATTGACCCACAATTACAATCCGGTGTCGGACTTTAGAGGGGAAAAAACGAAATTTGCTTTATCTCTCTTAATAACCTTTCGAGCCTACCGCAACATTTTGTATACCATTAAAAACACGGAAAAGGAAAAAAATATGGTTTCATTTTTTTTTTTTTTTTTTTTTTTTTTGCTTTATAGAAAATGTGAGAAAAAATGAGCTTCCCGGAGAAGAAATCCTCACTGAATGAATCCCATTCTTTTTCAAATAAAAACCGATTGAGATAACAATATTTTTTTAGCAACAAATTGAGTTGTTGTGATACCATCAGTGTTTATTATTGCCTAGTTTATATTTTTAACAATATTTACCTAATTTGTATTCACGACGAGATGCGTTCTAATCTTTTATAAAATTAAGTTCTTTAAGCTTCGTTGTGCCTGGACGATCTCTAAGGAACTACAATACATTTCTAAATATTTATTCTAAATTTAACTATATTAAAAGGTTCACTGTATAAATTTTATAAGATTTTTACTTGGACCTCAGCGGAACTTGACAGTCATCATATGATTTCGAGCATTTTTAAAGCAACCTGTTCTGAATTTTTATCTATTTGATCTTACTTCTTTTTTTTATGGACTTTATTATCATTCTTAATTCTTGACTATACATTAATTTTAACAATATATATTGTTACAAACCTATAAAGGTGCTTCCCAGCACGGTTAGTTGAATCACTGGAAAGATCATTTTACGATCAGCCCTGTGGGTACTGATCGGGTGCTGCGTCAGTAATCTTAGAACTTAGCGACAAACTTGGCGACCATTTGACGACAAAATAGATATTGTTGGACACTTCGAGAATTTTAACGATTCATCCAATAGGAACTGAGATACTCCTGATTGGTTCCGAACCTTCTCGGCCCGCCAACCGGGAACTATAAAAGGCCGGTCGTGAGGGCCTGCAGTGGTCATTATTGATTTTACAGATTGATTCTGGTTCCAGCCATGGAAGGAGACAGACGTTCTGAGAGCCCGTGTTCCAATCCAGCAGATCTTTACCTCAAAACACTACAGCACATAAGCGAAAATCCAAACGTATTATTCCAGCACAACCCACCACCTGATAAAAACCCAACAAACTGGGCAGACAGGAAGCAGTAAAACACAGTAGAGACACCCAACAACCCACTGTTTGAAAAATTTGCAAACAGCTGCAACTCCTCAACAGTACATTCCATTGGGAGAGAAACTCCAACACCTTCCGTCGAAGAACTTCCACACGAAAAAACAGGTAACTTCATAAAAGTCACACCAAAGAAATTAGCCAAAAAACCAAGGATCCTAAAAGAATTCCAAATCTCTACTGAAAACCTCCAAACAGAAGAAATGGACATTTCAAAAGCAAAAACCAACAAATCAGCTACAATAAACCTGATCATAAAGAAAAATTATAACCTAATCCTCCAAGAAATAGCCCGTCAGCACCCAAGAACATCCAGTAAATATTCTTTTGGATACATCATCATACAGCCCCCAACAGAAGAAGCTAAAACAGAAATCACCCAATACTTAGAACAAAATACAAGAATATATTCTGAATGAAGCCCCCGAAGTTTTGAAAGGACTCCCTGCAAGCACAAACCCGGACGAAATCAAGCAAGAACTTCAAGAAATGAACTTTACATATGGTATTCGAATTAGTCAGATGAAAAATTACAGATTAAAAACCCTCCTGCCGATGTTCCTATTGGAAATCAAGAAAACCCCTGACCACCAAAAAATATTTAACATCCGTGCTCTGAACTACCAATCCATCCGATTCGAACCATACAGAAACAGATCCACAGCCACCATCTGCTACAACTGCTCCCGCTTCCACCATTCTGCCAAAAACTGCCGAGTCCTACCCAGATGCATTAAATGCGAAGATAACCACAGAACTAATGAATGCCCCATTAAAGAGAAAATTGAAAACCCCTCCTGTATTAACTGAAAATCCACAGGACATCTAGCCGCTTGGAAAAGTTGCCCCGCCATCCCAAGACTGCAGAAAAACCAAGCACCCTCTCCCCCCCCTCCAGAATCTCATATGCCCAAATTGCAGAACCCATAAATTCACCTCAAGCCCAAAGAAACTAACAATCAGCACCCTCCCGACCAGCTCCTACCTCAAACCACAATAGTACTCTCCCAAACCTGCAAGACCTCAAAGAATCAATAGCATGCCTGCAAGAAATCAAAATACTCCTCCAATAATTTCCAAATGTAATAGAAGCCATCCAACTTAGCAAAAAAGCAAAAAATAGGCAAGAAAAACTGCTCATCCTCATCAACGCCCTTCTAGACAAACCATAATCATGCCCACCGACAGAAGAGAACCTCCTCATTGACCCGCCCCTAAAATCCTCCTATCCTATTTAAGCCGATGCTTCCTTCCACCCAACTTCATTCAAGACCTCCTCACTCATGACCAAACCAAGTCGAAAATGATCCCCAAGTAATAGTCGATCGGAGATGGCGCTCCACAGCTTTTTCCTTGTGTCCTGCAGTCGTGAATCGGAGTTGGAGTCGTGAAACGAGTCATCGAGATGATAACGAAACAACGGCAGAATAGTCCGACGAAAAACCAGCGTGTTGTAGAGCCCAAGCTATTGCTGAACTGAGCTGTGTGCCGAGTCCTGGTCTTTATTGTGGAAGCAGCATCGAGTCCTCTGAGGAGTAGCCAGTCATGTAGTAGTGTGTCGGCAGCTGGGTACAATTAAAGCGATGAGACACTGGACAATTACAGTCATTTGGAGAAACCGTAGAGTAAAACTACGACGATTCTCTCTCCTGCTGAATTGTATATGGCCGCTTTGTGTGCTGTGGCTGTTATTACTACCGATTACGACTTGTGGGCGACAGTTTGTTGTAGTATGCTGCTGTGTTGCCTGTCTTCATCTTGGCTGTATATATTTGTCGTCTCTGTGTATTCGTCTCTTCGTGTGTAATAAACATCGTCGTTGTTTTCTACTAAAAAACTGTTCATTTCATCCACCAATGGAAGTAGCAAATCCCTTACAATTTGGTGTCAGAAGTGGAATTTGATTGAATGATAGTCACTACCAGAACAATGGAAGAAATGAAGAAGTTTCTGGAAAGCTCCAGGGAAATGAAAAATACGATGTAAGAACTGAAAGCCGAACAAGAGAAATTTTCGGAAGAAATGAAAGCCTTTACGAAAGAAATGAAAGCCGGGCAGAGTGAATTATAGGAAGACCTTTCGTCGATGAAAGAAGCTTTAGAAAATCAAGTTAATAAAACTGAAGATGTCCAAAATATCACAGAAGAAATTGAAGGAAACGGCGAGAACCAAGTGGGAGAAGAAAAGGCCGAAGATCGATTGGAGATTTGTGTCACCGAAAAAGAGCCTAGTGACCCAGAAGATGAACCGAAGTTTAATAAGAAGTGGCATGAACAGGGAGATTGTCAAATAATTGCAGAGATAAAACAGTCTTCTCCGAATGAGTCCCCTGAAGTGGGATAGGAAGTACAGGCGCTTGGGGATGGAGAAGATGAACTTTCATTGGATGGGTATGTTAGTGGCGACCCGTGCTCGATGCCTATGGTAGCAGGAGTTCATGCGACCCTGTTTGGAATGGATTCGTCCCAGAGGTTAAAGGGACAACTCTTTGCAAGCCTCTTAGTAGATCCCTGCAGAGTGCTACGAATGAAGACTATTTGGCTAGAATCGCTGATCTCTGCAGTCTTAGCCTCGATTTTCTTCAAGAATTCGATCTTCCTGTCGATTTGCATAGAAGAGTGATGCAAATAGGAGCAGAGGAATCTAATGTGTATCCGGACCAGTTACGTCGTTGTAGAGGGACCCTTCCTGCAAAGGTAGATGCGCTCTTCAGAATTTCCTGTGCGGAGAGCTGCTCGAGCGAAAAGTTCTCAAGCGTCGAGAATGAACTGGAAATAGTTGGAAATTCTCCTGTGAAAGTTCTGGCGACGAAGACGAATCCCTGGTTTTCAAGTGGACTCCGGAATGCACTGTTGGACCATTCTGACATTTGGCTAGTTCGATTGAGGAAGTTGAATGTCGGCAATTGACCAGCCTGGCTAGAATTCGTTCCGGAGAATTCTGTTGCGATACGATGTTTGGCTCCATGGGACATTGCGCATTTTAAGGACAGAAATCCAGTTTGTACGATTTCCAACACGATGAAGAAGTCTAAGTCAAAAGAAACGAGAAGGTTCGGAAGGATCTTTAGCTGTTGCCAATTTAGTAAATGATGTCATCGCCGAAAGTGTAGAAGTCACCCAACGCCGGATCAAAGATTGTTCATATCGATCGGTGGTCTACGCCAGCTGTTGGATTGTAATGGAACTGCCGGGACGTCAGCCCCTTAAGAGGGGAGCAATGTTACAAACCTGTAAAATTGCTTCCCAGCACGGGTAGTTGAATCCCTGAAAAGACCGTTTTACGATCAGCCCTGTGGGTGCTCATCGGGTGCTGCATCAGTAATCTTAGAGCTTAGAAACAAACTTGGAGACCATTTGACGACAAAATAGATATTGCTGGAAAATTCGAGAATTTTAATTATTCATCCAATAGGAACTGAAGTACTCCGTGATTGGTCCCAAACCTTCTCGGCCCGTCACCTTGGAACTTTAAAAGGCCAGCACTGTGATATTTATGTAAACTCATGCTTTTGTGTTGATATTGTAATTGTGTGCGTTTTACTTTCTGACCTTTGCTGGCTGTTTGTATTTATACTTATATGTAATTTAGAACCTTTTAGTTCTTTATTCTTTGCTGTTCCTTTTTTATGTGCGTTTCAATTTGCTTTATAACTTGTTCGGTTTTGATTAATTTCCTCTGTAAATGGAGTTAATTTCTGTAGTATGCTTATTTCAAATAAATAAGTATTTCGTAAAGGTAATTGAAACAAAATGAGAAGCATCTATCTCAATTCCTCCTTCGCAGCGTGCGTCCCCGTTTCTTGAGGAAATATCGAGCACTATTAATGATTTTCACCCGCAGTAAAAGTAATTCACAACTGAATCTTTGCAAATTCGTCGACTTTCAGATTTGAAAAAAATCCTACAATGACACCTCTTAATTTTTGGGCTAAACGGTATTTAATTTATGTTTTAATAATTTTCTTATCTTAGTCCTTAACCAAAATACATATCACAATTTGATTGTATATTGAAATCAACTTTTCTCAAATTCAATACAGACAAAATTTAAGTAAATAAATCGACTCATTGATAATTAAGTTTTAAAAAAATATTAAAAGAGAATATTGTTATTGAGAATATTTCAGTGCATGAAATTTCAAAGCTTAAACACATCAAGAATTGAATGAAAATTCGATTATAAAATTCCCTTTTTATACATGAAGAAAATTAAATAAGAGTTTGTGAAAAAGAAAAACATTTTTATCCACTTGCCCTTTTCGCTTTCTTCGTGTGTGCAGCGATTCCCTCTGTTCTGAAATGAATTCTTCTTCTCGGTTGTTTCCAAAAATCGATTGTTTGTTTTTTTCCTCTGGATAGCAAGATGTGTTATGATTTGTCTCCTCGAAAGTATTATTGAAATTTATATAACCTACCGTTGGTTTTAATTCAACAGGTTTTTTTTTTCAAAGTTCAGCTATATTTATGATATTTTTGGTCCTAAGTGCCCGTATCGAAAACCGATGCTGGAAATGTCCTTTCTCAGGTAGTTTGGGAAGAAGTTCATTAAGAAATGATCCTTTACTGTCTTGTATAGGTAAAAATAACAGAAGTGGTAAAAAAATGAACTAAAAATATCTGACATTCATTGATGTTTTTCCTTTTGTGATGAAAAAATTATAAGTCAAAATTGTCCTTAACTACTCCATAGAATTGATAGTAACAATTTCGTTCTATCGCATTTACATTGGCGCAACATAATAACTTTAGTCTGAACTCGTATCGATCGAAACATTAAAAAAAAACTCCTCTTCCGATAATAATATGAATCCCCATGATTTCATTTCGAGCCAATTCAACTAAAAAACGACATTTTCTAGTGTTTAAATATTCTCGAGGCTGTCATTGATTCTTCAAATGATTTTAGGTATAAAAAAGCTTTTATTTCAATCCCTCCACAACAATTGTTTCAACTCAGCAGGACGGAGAAATCGTCAGCCACCCTCAAATTTAAAAACTTGAAGAAAAAATGTCTTTATCTGTTATAAAAGCAATCTGACAAAATGCACTGACGTAAACATTGAAAAGCTTATAGAAGTTTAATTTATTTATTTACTAGCCGCCTTTAGAAATCGGTTGGTCCGCTGGAATTAATAGTTGCTAAAAAATACCTGTTGTTAATACAGCAAAATATTTTTAAATTTCATTTTGATAGACATACAGCTCTCGTTATTTCAAAATCCACTCTGTTGATTGTGCTTTGCATTTTCTTAAATTTCAGTCTACGTCTTTATACAAACAATTATAGGAAAGAGCAATAGTGCTTAAAAATAGGCAAACGTTAAAATATTTCCCCATCGTTTGATTTTGAACTTATACTTAATTTTTAGTATAAAAAAATTTATTAAAGGCATACCTTATACTGAAGTCTACTCAACCTACTCAACATGGAAAAATAAGTCGATCTTCATTTCTTGACAACAAAATGGACGAAAAAAACAAATCAGAGTGATGTATTAGTAGCAACAATGCAAACGATTTCAGTTTTATTTCAACAATTAAATATATTGTTGAAAAATCCACTTAAAATATTGTATTAAAATAAATTAAAAATGGAAAGATAAATGGCAAAAAATTTGGCAACCTTTAAAAGATAGTTTTTTTTAATTTTAAAATGTTCTTTTATTTCTTTTTCTATTATAATATTTTTGGAAATTATCGCTGAGAATCACTAAAATTTCGCTTCATCTTTATTAACTAAAATTCAAGATGAAATTTCCAAAACGAAATCGCTCTGAGGTGTCCATTTCTACGCTCATATATTAAGGTTTAGAGTTGTAATAAAACGGCATATTTGTAGAGCAAAACGTAGACACACACACACATATTTTCATTTTTATGACTGGGGTTTTTTTTGCACTTTTTTCTCTGTATAAATACATTAATTATATATATATATATATATATATATATATATATATATATATATATAT
>JAPMOR010005192.1:62221-153840 GCA_026543865.1 Argiope aurantia
AGCTTGCACATGCCAACGAAATGACTCTTCAAGTGAAAGTTTGTGGTGAGATGGTAAAACACTATTATCAAGATGGGATGGATGCCGCAGAAGGCTTGTATGTTGTCCTTCGAAACCGTCACCAAATAGAGGTTCGTGTACTCTGGTAAGCTGTGCTTGATTTAGTAAAGAAATCCGAAGAAACCGACTGTACCTGTAATAGACCTCGATTCGTATGATCAATCATTCCTCAGGAAACTTGGAACGCATGGAAGTGCATCACATAAGGACTTTAGGACAAATGTAAACTGTAAGAGGTACAGATCGTCTACTTTATTTACTGAAAATATAATTCACGTATTGTATATAAAGAAAACAATGATTCTAAAGGTATTGAGCCCTGTCCTCCGCACGTTTCCATACCGGCACGACCACGTCTGGGATATCCCAAAAGAATGTGCGTGAGCAATCTGTAAACTTTGCCGGATTCGAAAGACTGTCAAACGTGAGATTGCAAACGTCCTTAATGCTATGTTATGTCCAGCTTAACGGTCCTCAGACACACGCAAGCAATGCATAATTGCCTGTGATGTCATCTGTATGAAATGTGTTATCCAGACAAAAGTTTTATTTTCTCCTTCATGTTTTAATCAGTGACTGATATCTTGTCTCTGTCATATCCAAATTTCTTCCGTCCGCTTATATTCAGTTTACAATCTTAATTACAAACTTAATAACATTTCAAATTTCTCCTAAAAAACTCGTGAACAATTTTTTCTTCAAACTAGAAACAAATTATTTCCTCAATCCGGTCATATTTTTTGCTCCATCTGTTAAAATTGAAACAATTTTATTGAATGGAATATAATATCCCTCCATGCAATCAGAGATAGCATTTGAAATATCCTCTCTCTATCTCTGACGTTTCAGTGGTAATAAATGTAAAAATTCTTCTTTAGGATCTATAGAGTTAATAAATCGAACAAAAAGTGAAACTTGCCCTGGGCTATTTATATCACGAGGTTCATCATTAGTTTTTAAAAAAAGAATTGAAGCATCAATTTTAGATCTTTGATTTGATGGTTGGTAATAAACGACTGACTGTTCTTATTATTCCATCTTTTATTGTTTCAGAAGGCGTTGGTGATTCTTTAATTCTTCAAAGAATGCCTGCCTTGCTCTTAATACTGCAATAACTCTTAGAGTGCATTTATAAAACAAACTATAGTGTATTCACTACTTATACGTGATTTATCTTTCTTAAAATCTCTTGATTAACATTAAAGACTGCAATAATAATATTGTTGGAAAATTTCAGCTTATAATAGAATACAGAAGATTTTTCTTAGCTGCTGAACTGACTTTTCCCTCGCATGCTTGGCGGAATATTTACTGCCAAATGATACGTGTTTTATTGCAAAGTGTCTTTTCAAACTTGATTTCTTGTTATACCCCAATTTTTCTTCCCAAATAAGGCAGCTCAGAAGGTTATTTCAGTTTTGAATGAACCATTTTCCATTGTTTCTTCTGTGGTCAAGTCAAATAAAAGGTGCCTAAAAACGCATTTGCCGCCTTCTAATTAACGAAAGTGGCAAAACGCTTTTAAATTGATACCAGAAAGATACTCGTGGCAAAGGAGTTGGGTACAGTGAATGTGCGGTGGGTTTCGAAGTAGAAAAGCAGTGAATTCTTCAAATGAATCTCTCTTGCGAGGATTGGAACCATTGTCAAGGGAGACAACTGGCCAATGGGAAGACTCGACTGAGTTATAGGAAATCAGTGGATGGACGATTCCAAGCAGCTGTCATCAAACAAGTAGAACAGTAAGACAGAAACTGCGAAAAGTAATTAAAACTGAACGTAATCGACGGCCTATCGGTCCAGTTGAAAAACATCTCCGCGTTGAGAACATTCACATACTTGATTTTATAAACTCTGATAAATTACACGGTTTAGAAAGTAGGTTTAAATGAAAATTTATCCCTGCATAATTAATGACATCGGAGCAAAATATATATGCAACGAGAGCAAATGTCTTTTGGGCCGACCTGCGGGCAAAGAATTAATTTCTTTTGCCACTTTGTTCAGGAAATATCATGAGAGGGCAAAAAAAAAGTATTGCCCTGATCCGGCTGTCAGTCCTCTTTGCAACACCACTGCACATCGTCGAAATCGAATCGCAGTTACAGTCACGATTTGCCACTTACTGAGCTAGATGGATGAGCTTCGTAAAAATTATCACTAGATTTGTTAATATAAATCGAATACTATATGGAATGCATCACTTGGTTAAAAGCCTGTTGGTCTGTCTAATTCACACAATTCGGAGAAAGTAGCGTTAGGTATATAAATTTTGGTATATGATCTTTACTCTAAAAAGTAGATCAGAGACAAATTTTGTTGAGATCTATCAGGGTGACAAAATACATATCCGATCATCTTTTCTCGAACAAAGCTATTCGCCTAGCGTTACATACTGCTGAAGAATAACTGAAAGTTGAGGGGGGAGGGTGTCACATTTCCATTGGATTTTTCGGAAAATCGGAAATTTATTCGTATTTATTTTGGAAAGATAGTTTGATCGTGGCAGGAGCCCAAAATTATTACGTTGCGCCAACGCAAATGGGTAAAAAAAGAAATTTTTACTATCCATTTTATAGCGCAGTTAAGAAAAATTTCGACATATAATTTTTTAATCAGAAAATGAAAAACACCAAAAAATGTCAGATAGTTTAAGTTCATTTTTACCACTGTTGTTTTCACCTATACCAGACAGTAAAGGATCATTTTCTAAAGAAATTCTTCCCAGAGAAAGGAGATTTCCATACCACTCACCGATTCCGTCTCATTTTGAGTCCTCACGAAATGAATACGATGAGTTAGAAATCAACATATGAGATTTGTTTTGTGAGGAAATGTTGCATAATCAGCGGGAAGTGTTTCACCATCCACGTTTTCTCGCGTTCTCTCCGATAAATGTCTTGTCCCTATTCCTCCACATAAAATTGGGAACTCTGGGCAAAGCTTCGAATACCTTGTATTGCCTTATTGATCAATGGAACTAAGTAATCAGATTAGTAAGCAAAAGAACGATTCATGTTTCAGATGCTACTCCTGAATGCTAAATTTTATCTACCCAGCTCTTTGAGCTTCGATGCCACTTGTACTCGAACAGTCAGAAAATCAGACTTTTTGTCCGACTGCTCTGCGAATGGATTTCGTGAAAACCTGAGGGAAATCAGCCAATCTGGACGCCATTCTATGCACCAAATATCATCTGTCTCACTCAAAGAGGTTTCGAGTCTTTCACACAGCTAGACAGAGAGGCATTTTCCAAAAATGTGTTTTCCGAATTCAAGGATTCTGAAACGAAGAGTTGAACAAAATCTCGATTTCGAATTGTTTGATGATTCCAATACTTCCTCGATATTTCATATAGGGGAAAATAAAAAGAGCAACCCTTTTCATTTTATTCCTTTATGGATTTTTTTAAACATTGATGAAATAAATGACCGTTTTGACACCACTTATCTAATCAAGTCGTCGATTGGAGCTCAGAAAGCAGATGATTAGCATAATATTTTTGGTATTAAACTCCACTCACGTATCAAGTTAAATTTATGGAAGCCAAAGTTCGCCTTTCTTTTATACGAAATTACTTTCAGAAGACCGTGTTACTTGAACTCACTACAGCTGGCAGCAGTTGCACAGGAAATGCATGCTTCCAAACAGGTCTCTTGAGAAACCGTCGAAGGGTCTATGATTGATTCGTTGGTAAAAAGCAAAGGGAGAAAAAGAAGGACGGATAAGAATCGTGACTAGCTCAGGCCTTCTCGGAGTTAATTCTGTTGCCCATGATTGAAATATCAATTTAAGCGAAGAGCGAGCGTTCAAATTAAATGAAGAATACTTTATTCATCATCTCCCGCCATTCGCTGCTGGAGCAACGCCAAGTGTGAGAATCGGCAGGAGGCTTGCGCATCTCCGATTGCGGCACACAGTTGGGCAGAAATTTAATCTTCGTCAGGATTCCAAAACTAATGAGCGCAATGCAGGAAACCATTAGGTGATAATGAAGCAGAGGGCACACAGATTTGTTATCCTTGATTCGTTTTTATGAATATTTTCATTGTTTTCCTTTTTCTTTTCTGTTTACTATTGAAATTTGTTATTGTATCAATTAAATTTTGAATGCAAATTTTTATTTTCTTTTACTCTGAAATTTTTATTGAATTGGTACCTGTTGAGCTCCAGCAGTCGGAATTCGCTTTCGACGCGGACATTTTGCGCATACATAACAGCGTGCATACATAAACGCATATCTATTTGCATTGGCAATGTTTCTAATCCTATTTTCTTATTGACTGAAATGTGATGAGAATGGTATTGTTCACAATAGAGGCCGTTATCTCCTAATGCCAAAAGAGTGCATTCAATAGATATTTAAAAACTTCCGAGATTGGAGAATGATCTGAAGATACTGCATATTTTCTAATACCGGGTGCGGCATAAATTCGTGCAAATTCAAAAAATCATAATAAAAAAATAATGCTCGAAAAAAATTGCGATTTGCGGAAATATGTTCAGAAAGCCTTTGAATTTTGTTATTTCCATTAAAAAAAAGTGTATTTAGAAAATGACCGATAGATGGCGTTCATACTTCATACCGAGACGATTTATGTAAATCAGGAAAACAGAGCACAGTAACATTATAGTACATTTTATTTTAAAGTGAAAGACGCTCAACATGACCGCCATCACAAGGTAGCAAGTGAGGCTTTTAAGATGTTTCATCGATGCCACCAACGACCTTGGGATCTTTCAGTTCCATCAAAGTGGCAGGAGAGCTCCGGTAGACACGATACTTTAGGTATCCCCACAACCAAAAGTCCGTTGGAGCAAGATCTGGCGATCGTGAGGGCCACTCATTCTTACATCCTCGACTTATCACTCTGTCCTCAGTGAATGTATCTAGGAGGAACGCCTTAACGGAACTAGCAACGTGGGGCGGGGCACCATTCTGCATGAAGGTGACGGAAGATAATGCACGTTTTTGCTGCAAAGCAGGCACAACGTGGCCACGCAAAAGCCTAAGATAGCGTTCTGCCGTGACGGAACAGGTTTTCCAACCGGATACAGGACAACGCTCTTCAGAAAAAAAGGGCCTAGAATGAAGGACGCAGTCAAACCGCACGAAACAGTCATATGCAGAGAATGAATTGATTTGGTCGTGTACGCACGAGGGTTTGATGTCGCCCAGATACGACTGTTTTGCGTATTGACGTCACCGTGCAATGAAAAGTGGGATTCATTTGTTCACATGATGTTCAGTAACCATTTTGGGTCACGTTCCATTTGTGTGAGCACCCATGTTGCAAAGGCTTGTCTTTTCTCGCAATCTGCTGGCAACAACTGGTGAAATGCCTCTATCTTGTACGGATGCAGTTTCAAGATTTCGTGCAGAATGTGTCGGATCGACCTTTCCGGAATTCCTGTTACTTTACCTGCTTCACGTGCACTGCAACTCCCCGCTGAAGTCTCGGCTGCCACATTTCTCATGACCCTTTGGATAATAGGGATGCAGTCTGTCTAGGGATGGTCTGCCACTTCGTGGACGATCCTCTAATCTTCCCGTTTCCTCAAAACGGCGAACTGAATTCAATATCCCATTCAATGAAATTGGGTTTATCTTCGCCTTAATTCCTTTCACCGTCCGTAACTGTCGCAATGCTTTAGTCGCGGATTCACCGTTCTTATAGAACAGTTTTACCACTAATGCTCGAAGAGGTAGCGATAGCACGCTACTGGCGTCGAATGACAGATCCATTTCCAGTCTTGTGTTTTATAGCTATGCTGATTTGCATAAACCGTTTCGGTATGACGTGTGAGCGCCATCTATCGATCATTTTTAAATACATTATTTAATGTAAATAACAAAATGCAAAGGCTCTCTGAACATATTCCCGCAAACCACAATTTTTTTCGAGTATTACTTTTTTTATTATGATTTTTTGAAGTTTGCTCGAATTTATGCCGCATCCGGTATATCATTCTACCATATAAATATATATTTGGCTGTTAGTAGTCCTTTTTTGTTTCCAATTTTTTTAACGACGGGGGACAAATGAATTATTACAGGTTCTTCAAATCTATAAATAAGTTAAGCTGTAATAAACAAAGCTTGAAGCATTTAGAGTATCAAAAGCATGAGTGCTCCTATTTTTATTTTTGGAGTGTCATGCACGAATTTTTTTGTGCTTCGTAGCACAGCGAAGAAAACGGAGAAGGCATTTTGGAGATTCTTTCCCCATCAATAGGAACCCTAATGTGACGTGGAGCAATGACGAGATCGCATTCCCAAGTTTCACTTATTTTGCGTTTTCTGAGTTACATGCGCGGGAATGCACAGATGATTGACCCTTTCGGGAGAGTTTATCCCAAATTTGATTCGAATCTGCAATTTAAATGTTGAACCTGTGGACCGAATTTTATCCATCTAACTCTTTACTTTTGCTTTGACCTTCTTTTTTTTATTACTTTATTTTTTTACTTTCTACGAAGTTTCTACTTTTTACGAAATATAAAAAGAGAAAGTATTGCAATCGTCAAAAAATTCCACCACGAAATGTTGACGAATTTCCACATTTCACACGTCTCTGGACTCGAAAAATAAATTTTGGGAATTATCTATAAACGCAGTAACTCCAAGATGTTTTGATCTATGTTGATAGCAATGAATAAGTATTAATTGTATTGATTTCAATCTTTGATTTAAAATATCTTTTTTTGTTTAATTTTGAACGAAATCCGTTCTATCTGTTTGGCTGCCTGAATACAAGGGAATACTATGAATATAAAGCAAAAGAGCTAGATCGAAGAAATTTGGTGCACAGATTTGGCATCTGCAATGTAGATCCGTATCAAATCTTTCAGAGGATCAGGATCGAGCACATGCAAATGCAACAGCTCAAAAATGAAAGAATTTGGATGAATGAAATTTGATTCAGAGTTTTGGTATCAAATAAATTCTTTTTAGCCATATTTTGAATCAACTGGGTGGTCTGCTCTCTTGTTATGCATGTAAAGATCGTAACTCAAAATGGGGATAGATAAATGGCATTTGATATGTAATCCTGTTACTACAGTTCTAATTTCTGTGTCGAATATTGATTTAGGGGCAACGTTTTTATTAGGCAGTATGCAAGGAAGTTCACTTCAGGAGATCGCTTCATCTGCTTTCGAACACTTTTTTAAAGATTAAACGACTCAGTTATGTAATTTTTTAAAAATTAGTAGCTGAGGATAAATGGTAAAAAAAATCCATGTCTATTTCTTTAAGTCACTTGTCGATGGCTTATTTTCACACTCTGCTAAAACATTCTGATACAGCCCTTTCCTGCTATATCTCAATGGAATTCCTTCTCGTGATGCTACAATCAGACGTAACTATGTTTGTCATGCAAGATCTAACTTCTGTTAAATCATGTAATGATGTAAGATGGGGCGTCCACTGAATGATTTTCAAAATCATAACGGCATCACTCCAAATTTTAGCTATTAAATTCCAGCATCTTTAATTTTTTCTTTTTCTCAGGAAAATGATTTTAACGACGCGATGTATAATCATTATTAGAATATTTCTCTGAGTCCAAACATGAGTTCAAAGATAATAAAACGAATAAAGGAATAAAGGAAACTGTCCATTTTAGCTTATAGAATGGTAATAACGAAGACGGGTGTTAGAACTTTGAAGGAAACTTTTTTAGCAAAGTATCTGCATGAAATGGTAAAGGAATTAAGAAATCAGTAATATCACAGAATCTATCCAACATCTTCCTTCTGAAGAATACGATCATATCTTGTCTTTTTCAGATTTCACAAATCAGTGAAACTAATTTATCTCACACCCTATTCACATCTATTTTTTGTCCTGCGAATATGTCCAAAGATTTCTTCTTCTTCTAAGGCATAGATGACATTTGCAATTTGGGCAATTTCAAAAGCCCTGAAGCTGTGAAAGCATAGCACGTCAAAAATATTTCTGTCATACGTATTAATGCGAAAAATTTGAAACATATTAACACTGAACTCATCCTTCGTGCACGGCACCAAACGCGAAAACCATTAGTGAAAACATGGAGTTCGCCAATCCAGTGCTTTCCAGTGTGTGCTGACAGTGATGATTCCGGTCCCATTCATCACGGCCGAGATGCCATTCGACATCGATCCTATCTATTTTCCGACAACTGTAATTAATCACAATTTTCTTACTTATTGTAGGGAGTCAAAACCTGCAGAAAATGGCACCTAGTGTCATTTCATACACTTAACCTGTCCTTATGAGATCGTTAATGTGTTGGCAAGCCACGAAAACGCACGGCAAGGACAACGGACGGCATGTTTCAAACGCTGCTGGCAACTGCATGTTGAATGATGAAGTGTGAAAAAGGGGGGTTTTAATGAACTTGCAGTCTAATCGGAGGAGAATCTCTTTCGAGGACATTTTCTGTTTCTGTGGGTTTTCTTCATAGGTTTCACTTCGGGTTGAATTTTTGATTAATTATCATTTCGAGATGTGATAGTGCGAATTCCTTTCCTTGGACATGGCACTAAATTTTTCTACCCAATCATGATGACAATTATGATAGATTTTCTTTGGATAGTTAATAGAAATTCGCTGAGAGCAACCTACGTACGGACGCAGAGGCATTGGAATTCATCACAGATGGATTCATCCATCTGAGATAAAATTATTTCTGGAGATTAATTAACAATAACAGGCAATTTATTATATTCCCATCAACTGCGAGAATGAATTGGATTTCGTTATCCTAATCGCCTCTAAAATTTAGAAGACAAAAAGCTTTTTCTCTTTGTAGAGTTTGCTGTGTTAAATATAATTCAAAAATGGAACATCGTTTGTAAAGTACATATCACTTTGAACCTTGAATGATATTTACAGTTAGATTTGTTTTATATTTGCATCTTTATTAAAGTTGCACTTTGAAACGTTTTAGATGAATCCTGTTAAAACGAGTTTCTTCGTACCACAAATTGCATTGAGTTTGTCATGTGCAAGAGTTTTACAGAATCGAAACTGAAATAATAGTTTTTTTTTTCTTTTCTTTTGGAGAAAATATTTTCTCAAACAATAAAGGCACAGTCTTGAATTATCTTTGTATTGACTAGAAGCAAATTGCAAGTTTGAATACTTAACGAATTCCTAAATGATTTTCCTGTGAAAGCAGCAGATTTTTTTAAATGTTCCAGATCAGGGAAATGTTCGATAATTTTATAGAATTGGAGTCAGTTTTTCCTAGTTTATCTGTTTCTATCTTAAAATGGAAGCGACTTGTGTATATTACATCTACTGTCACTTATAATGTAAAACTTTTTCTATCTTACTTTTTTCTTATTTTTTAATGTAAGTAATTATTTCTTTAAAAAAAACTTAGCAAGTATTTTATTAAAATGTTGAATGATTTTTTTTCCTTATTCGGCAGATTCCTAATAGCAATGATACTTACAGCAAATAATTCTCAGAAGACAATTTTGAGACAATATCTGCACATCTTTATTGACTACTAGCCGCCTTTGGCGACCAGCCAGTTCGCCAGTATTACCTCTCGCTACAATTTTCAATTAAATATTTTAAGTAACTGGTCTCTTAAAGGATTCTCAAACAAAACATTTTTAATCTTCAAATTTTGATAGTCATACCAAACTTATATTGTTTAGAACTTTTCGTTCAATTTACTATATATATTTTGCTAATTTGTTGCCATTTCCGGTAAAACTTCAACTTTAATTAAAAATGTAAATGACGAAATTGCAATTAATATTAAGATATTTTTTAATAAAACCAAGCGTTTTATTTTGTTTATCATCTTTATTGTTATTTATTAATTATTATTATTATTGAATATGAGTATTGCAAACAGAATCGCTCGGTATTTAAGTCTTATGTTAACTACAAAATATTTTTCATAGTTTATGTAATATCTCAAACAATAATTCAACAAAAATTTCTGATATTCAGTATAAAATTCAGTTTTTAGTTTTGCTTTCAAAAGGATTGAAATGAAATCAATAATAATATTTTGTTCCTGCTTATAAATATATTTCAAAAATTATGAAGTCTAAATTTAATGCAGTAAGGTATCATATTCTGATAAATATTCTGGACACACCAAATTTTAAATAAATGAATGAATGTTTCTATTTTCCACGATCAACTAAGACTTATTTATGAAGTTTTAAATGTTAAAAATTTGGAAAAACTCACCATTTTCATAATCTTAGACCAATTAATCTTGAGAAACCTGCGCGCTTATTGGCGTATTTTCTTTGAAGCGATCGATGGAAAATCTAAAATTATCCTTTTTTTTTATTGAATAGTGATATTCAAATTTTCATAAATCAGTCAGTTTAAGTGATCGATTTAGTTGATTGGAAATTAACTCTTTTTATTTAAAATATTAGTGTTTCAAGAACATTTTGTTGTTCGTGATTTCCACAGCAGAAGCTTTATGTAAAATCAAAAATTCGTTATTTATTAGAGCATTTATTGAATTAAGTAAAATATAATCATTTTCTATTTAAACCATTTTAGTATATCTGTTGTGTTCGTGCGTCAACAAAAATAGAATGCAGATAAACTTATTATGAAACTAAATCTTATTACATTGTAGATAATATTATCAAATTTACATCAACTTATTTTCATTCAAAATTCTAGCATCGTTTTTAAACAACAAATTAAAAGTTCCAAAAATATCACTGTTGCCGATCTGAATTTCACAACTATTTACAAAATAAAATTTATAATTATTAAAATAATCGTTTGCTACTTTTAAATAAAATATTTACGATTTATGTCGCAACAGATCTGTGTCTTACTAAAGGTTTACAAATTAGCTGTGTGGCCCTGATTTGAATGGATATCCTGTTCATATTAAACAAAACTTACCTTAAAATAAAACTGATTTATTGGATTAATAACATAGAGAGTGTAAAAGATCATAAAATAATTTTTCTTGAATTTATTTTTTAGAAAAAAATAGTACTTCTTATTTGTTTCATTTCCTACAGACGATTTCATTTCCAAAAAGATTTAATTTATTTTTAATTGGAGCTTTAATCAATGTGATGGCAACACTTTGAAAAAAGCTATTTTTTTTCCCAGGAATGCGAAACGTTTATTTTTATTTTGTGCGAAAAAAATTGTTGAAAAATTGAGTTAAAATATTTATTTAAAAATTCATTAAAAACAGGAATTTAATTTTGATGTTAAAGCATTCGTATCATTTAAAGGATAAATTTTTTATCTTTAACTTGATGTAAAAATCTTTTTTGTGCGGTTATATTTTCGGAATTTATAGCAGAAACACGCCAAAATTTCGCTTAATTTTTAAATAAATACAATTCTAATTAAAAATTCGAAAAAATAACCCCCAGGTGCACATTCCCGGCCTCCAAGGTATACACATGCCAAATTTGGTAGCTGTAGGTTGAATGGTCTGGACTGTAGAGCGCCAACACACACACACACACACATTGAGCTTTATTATAAGTATAGATATAGATAGATTATCCCGGTGAAAAATCTGATATAAGAGACTTGAGGCTAATACAGTCATTCCCATTTTAAACTGCAACGGCGATGCATTATAATAATGTTCGAAAAATGAAGCGTGGTCATTAGTAGCCTTATAATTTGTGAAATAATTTTTGTTTTCAGTTTAATTTTAAAGTTTTATTGAACATCTTTTTGTTAAGAAATATTTATTTGCTAAGAAATATGGAAAATAATACAGACATTTTTTTTTTCATTTTTCTTAAACAACCCATTTTAACTGAAATGTATCTCAATTAAATAAAGAATGGCAATGATAAATTGAGGCAATAGTGTTACTTTTACTTTCTCATATACGTAACATAGAGGAAATATTGTAATCGTCAAAATATTTGAACGCGAATTTACCGAATCCCCACATTTTAAACCTCCTCAAATTCAGAAAAAACATTTTCAAAAAATGCCTGTTTGTGACAAAAGTAACTCAAAGTCACTTTAAGTTATACAGATGAAATTTGATGTACCAAATTCTTAGATATTTATCAAATTTTTAGCAAAATCCAAACAAGAGGAAGTCTGCTCGACTGTTCGAATATAAGTTAACTGCAAAATGAAGAAAGCAAGGTGAATAAAATTCTATATAGAGCTTTTACATCTACAGTGTGAAAATCCATGAAATTTTGAGCTGAATCCACCATGGGATGGATCGTTTGTTGGTCTGAGCTTTCAGAAACGTGTACACGTAACAACTCAAAATAGCAATGAATATAAATGTAGTTTCGTACCAAAGTTTTGTCCCAACCGGATGAGAAAAACGCTTCTGAAACACACATTCTATATTTAAATGCTATTAACCGCATCTCAGAGAGTCATCGCCAAAGAAACTCAAGAAGGATTAGATCGAGTAAAAATGCGAAATTCACGCCAAATGTATATATTTTATAACTATTCTACGCCAATGCTAAGCAAGATACTCTGAAATAATCTTTATTTGAGGGCATGCCAAAAAGTTTTGTGGAAATGGCTCCCTCCGATTAGGATAGGAATTTTATTGCTGTCTAAAATAATTCGAAAGTAAACTGAAAGAATTGAAAAAAAAAATTTCAACATTTTTTAATGCTGTCAAAAAGTTTAAATTTAAAAAACTGAAACAAAACATCTTTTGAATTTAGAAGTAACAGCAGTATTCAGGTATTATAGCCGCTGGTGGCCTTCTTTATCTACAGCTAAATATATTAATCCCCTTTGAGTTCACGCAAAAACTATGAATGTTTAAGCAAAATTTTTCACAAAATATTAAAGTGAAAATTATTCTTTACTAAAGGTTTTGTCAATTTTAATTAGTTCATTACATTTCTTCAATTAAATAAATACACGACAAAACTGGCATACTTACGAAATAAAAATAAGAACGGTCGTTTCGTAAGAAGAACATCCGTAGGTTTACATATTCACAGGAAGTAATCGGATTATTTTAACTAGATGCTGCTGTAGCGTCTATTTAGCTTTTCGCTCACTTTCATAAATGTCACACACTAACTACCAAGTGATCATATTAACAACAATGATATATACTATATATTTATACAAGGAATATTACTGTAAAAGAGTTTTTAAACGACAGCTGTATTTTTTTCTTCGGAAAATGTTACAATCAGCAGAATCATTCGAAATTTATTTTTATTAAAACCATGACGGCTCAGACTGCTCTTTATTAAAATCGAAAGCAGGAAAAGACAGAATTTATTTACTTTCTGATGCAGTCCTGCTGGTTATCACTTCATCCTTCGGCTTTTTTCAGTTATGGGCTCCTACAGAAAAGTGCCAGTTTGTTACTGTATGGTTGGAGTACATGTAGCATCATTTTGGCAGATGCGTAGCAGAAAACATGACATTTTGGAAATCAATTTATTTCCCTGCGGCAGGACAAATTATGTAGTTGGGGATGAAGGTGGAATGTATTTGGTCTATTAGAATACAAAAGAAAAAAAAAGTGAAAGACATTTTTTTTACAAAGAGATTCTGATAGAGATTTCTTCGACGTGTTTCGATTTAGGAAGGGTATCTTTGGAAGTGGTGTCACAGAAATTTTTAGGGTTTTTATCCCTTCGCTTGCAGCGTAGGAACTAAAGCGCCAGCAATTTTTAAAGCCGTGTTAGAAATAATTAAATCAAAATAGTAGGATTTGGATCAGGAAATAAGAGAAAATTCTTGTAATATGAGTTAATTTTAAAATTAGGAAATTAATTAGGATTTAAATTAAATTAAGAAATATTATTAAATATACACTGGAGTGCCAGAAAAACTGGTACACCAATCTAATATCGTGTTGAGCCCCCACCAGCATGCAGAAGTGCCCAAATACAGTATGGCATCGATTTAACTAATTTGTGAAGATATTCTGTAGACAGTTCACGCCAGGATTCCTACGGGGAAGTCGACAAAACCATGGGAGTGCGAGATGGTGGAGATCTCCTAAGGACTGCGCGTTGCAAAACTTCCCAGATAGGCTCTATAATGTTCCTTTCAGGGGAATCAGGTGGCCAAGAGAGGGAACGAAATTCAGAAGAGTGCTTTTCAAGCCATTCGGGAGCTACTGAAGATCTGTTGGAAACGTCCACGTTCGTCGGAATGCATACAGGACATGAATGGATGCAGCTGGTCAGAAAGGATATTACCGTTTCGCTGAAATGTCACGATAGAGTCTAGACGTACCAATGGTCCCACTTCATGCCAACTGCACATGCCCCACACCATCACAGAGCCTCCACCACCTTGAACAGTTCCTTGTAGGTATGAGAGATCCTTGGATTCATGGGACTTTCTCCACACCCGTACACGTCCATCCGCCCGATACAACTGGAAATGTGACTTGTCAGACTAGACAACGTTTTTCCAATCATCAAGAGTCCAACGGCGGTGTTGGCGAGACCAGGCAAGGTGTAGAGCTTTTTGCAGCTGAGTCAACAATGGTACACGAGATGGCTTGCGGCTGCGAAAGTCCATATCAATTAGGGTATGTTACACAGAGCATACGCTGACACTTGTTGATGGGTTTGCATTCAAATACGCAGCAATTTGAAGAAGTTTTGAACGTCTATCTCGTGTAGAGATTCTTTTCAGCCATCGATGATCTCGTTCTGTCAAGGTCTTTTACCAGCTTCACCATTGTCGGAGACTTGAAGTTTTACAGGAAACCTGATATTCGCGGTACACTCTTGAAATGGTCGAGCGCAAAAATCCAAATTTCATCGCTACTTCGGAAATTCTGTGTCCCATCTCTCGAGCTCCGACGATTAGTCCCAGTTGGAAATCACTTAAATCTTGATAATCTGCCATTTTAACAGTAAAAATCGATGTAATAGCTCCTCGCATTGCTCTGAATGGTTGAACACCTCCATTATGTGCATATGACCTACTATACCAGTTTTTCTGGCTCTTCAGTGTATATTGAGTGCCCAAATTATGAAACTCCCTCAATACAATGTTGGATAACTGCATGCCTTTAATACTGCATGGATTGTTCTTGGCATGAACTCCATGAGATGCTGGTCGGTGGTATGAGGAATTTCAGATAATGTCCGATGCACTGCAATTTCCATTTCTTAAAGTTTTGACGGTACTGGTTCCAGCTAGCTGTCACTCCGTTTGATCTCATCCCACGGATTCTCCCAGGCCAGGGGTGAACTCAATTCCCACACTTTTCAACTTATTCATCAGCGGAATTTTCAGACTTTGATCAAGTTATTTATCTTTAAAGGGATGATTTTGGGAGGGGGGAGAAGTTATTAATCCAGACTAAAATATTGTCAAGGTGATCTTGAACTCATTGTTTTAGAGAGCAAATTAGATCAAACTTCGCCAGATAGGGTATTTTAAATACGTCTTGCGAGTAAAACCAATGGGAGTGGTCTTCCCAAAACTTTCTTGCATTCTCTCTAATAAAGGTGTTATCGCTGAGAAGGCCTTGCATAATATAGTCACAAAATATCAACCTTTGGAAGGAATTGAACATTTTTACTGAATCTATCGTGTGATCTTTGTTGAATGTTTTTGGTGATTATTCTCTTTATGGGCTAAATGTATCCTAAAATCAAATTTGCGTTTCAAACACGTTCTTTCCACCAGATTGAAACAAAAATTTGATACAAAACTACATTTAAAATCATATACCAAATTTGATATACTTAAATCAATAAGCTTTTGAACTATCTCGTTTACATGTTTCTTAAAGTACAGACCAACAGACGGTCAAGCCCTTTTTGTATTTGGCTCAAGATTGGATACGTGTCTATACTAAAGATGTTAAATCTGTGATCTAACTTATATTCGAACAGCCGGACAGACAGACTTTCTCTAAACAGATTTCGTACAAACGTTGACAGAAATCTACAAATTTGATATAAAGATTGCATACCAAACTTCATTCGTCTAACTCAAAGTGTTTACTTCGTCACAAACATTCAGATGGGCGGACATTTTCTAAAAAGGTATTTTTAGGAGGTCTAAAATGTGGAGTCCCGTCAAAATCTCAAATTCGATTTTTTTGATGATTACTACACTTTCTCTATACTTCACATACAAGAAAATAATAAATGTAAGACAGATGACGCGAAAGTGCGAAAATGTTTCAGTTGTGGAAGATTCAGCCACAAATATTGTAAATTGTCCCGTTAAATTTAAAGGTAATAAGAGTATAAGAGTGAAGAAATTAAAGGCAAACATAATTATGAAAATGGCCTTAAGGAATGTATCCATTCAAATATCATTGTTTTTCATAACACTGTTTTCATGCATTTTGAATCTATTGATAATTCTAAATTATCTGAAGCAATCAAGATGTAACGTGTCTTGTAGAAGGTGCTGGTACTATTAGAATATGTTTAAATGCTAATGAGGGAGGGGGAGAATGAGCTTTTAAAATTATATAACGTTCTGAACATGATTGGATGATGAGACTTACTTATAATATCGCATAAACATTAAAAACATTCTAATTTTTTTAAATCGAATAAGCATTCGTAAGAATTGCGTAGTTTTCTGTAAATAAAGGGAGGGGAGGGTTACTGCTTATAAAGAAAACAATTTATAGTATTAACATCCGAATTTTGTTGCTAAAGCTAATAATATAGAATTTTTTGACATTTCAGCCCTTGGCAATGAAGATTTAGAGATATGGTAAAGAAAATATTACCATGTCAATCCTCATTACATCTTTAACCCTGACAGTCACCGCATTTCATAAATAAACTCGTACCATGTGTTTTGGTCAAATTTAAAAGTCGATCGCTTAAACTAATTGATAATATAGTATATATTTAGCATTTAAATTATTACGTTTAAATGTGCGAACATTTTTACCTTCAAAAATTCATGGCAACCGTTACTTTCAATTACAGACGATTATTCAAGAGGAAAAACAACTTTCCCGATGAAAGTATTATATAATTTTTATCCCGTTTCACGAAATATCTAAACTACTTTCAGGACAAGCAACTGTCGTGAATTCTTCTGTACAGAATTTAACAAATTTTTCGGCGACCTAATTTCGGGAATTCAAGTCAAGCGGACAACCATCTACTTAAGGACACAGAATGGCATCAGTGAACTTTTTAATTACTTAGCAGCTAATGCAATAAGAGGATTTCTGGTTGGAAGCATTTCAATGTTTTACTTGTACTTGGGGCAAAGTAGGTCACAAAAATCAAAAGGAAACATTTCTAGTACTGTTTGCTGGCATCATTAAAATATTTTAAATCTCTCTGCACAACAGCGTGCAGAGAGTTATTAACAATATTTTCGAGTGTTTAAAGAATTTTTTACAACCAAAGAACCACAATTGCAAAATGTTTATTAATGTGCCTTTTAAAAAGTGCATTTTTTAAAAAAAGAAATTTGAAATTGCGTTTCATAAGGAAATTTTTTAATTCACAAAGACAAAATTACGCGTTTTTCGTTTGAGTAGAAAAAAAATTATATGAAAAAAAAAAAAAAAAAGCATGGATTTGCATTTTGTATGGTATAATAAAATCAATACTTTTTCAGTAACCTTATGCCTGCTTTTTATTTTCCATTTACAAATATTTTCATGAAGAAGAAATGTCTTCTTTTGATTTCTTTCTCCATTATAAAGCAGCTCAAGATTAACTTTTCATAGACAGGAAGAATTAAATGTACCGAATTTAAAAAGATCGAAATGCGCTTCAACTGAGGTGCTTACCTTAAGAATAATTCAACGCATACATTCTTCAAATGATAATTTTTATTTTAAACATAAAATGAGTAAGATTGGAAAACTAAACTTATTTTAAATGGGGGGGGGGGGACTGAACATGTAATATTCAGAAATAATTTTCCAAAAAGGAAATAATTTTATCAATATTAAAGTTAACTAAATCAAACGGTTCATGTTTTTTAGCATCGCAAGCAGTTTTATCAAAAGCAGTTACTTTCTTGTCCCGATCAACTGTAAAGATTAGAGAAAACGAGAAACTAGTGTTGCTAAGAGCCGCCACCGGACTAGCAACTGCTCTGAAGTCGACATGCCGTTGCGTCATGCTTTCATCAGCTTTCCCCTCTGCTACGAAGCGGGCCCATTTTGCATTCATGGCGAGGACGAAACCAGAATCGGCACTCTCCCTGTAACGTCTAAATGGGCCCGACACAAATGGCTTTTACTCATCGACTTCGTTATCAATTTGTGAGGCTCCCTAGGCTATTTATTATAGTAAATTGGGCAGTTGAACTTACTTGTAATTCACCCATCAGCCTCGGATGGCGTGATGCTGTTGCGAAGCCTTTCCAATTAACGAGCCGCAGAATTCCCATCTCCTCCCAAATAGTGATAAATGCCAGCCAGAATTCGCATTCGGAAGGGAAAGGCGATATTGAGGCGTTCGAAACATCTGGTGCAGATGTCCCCGTCATTAGAGAGACACTCTCGTTGTTTCGCAATACCTGAATCTCTTGCAGCAGGGGAACTGTCTGGAACAGAAGAACAGCACAACTCGCAGAATCTCGGTGCTCACTTCAAACTCATTCTTTAAAATGTCTAATTCTGACTTTTCCTCATTGTTAGTCGAAATTATTTTTCATTAAACCGTCGCTTTAAAACTCTTGAAATTACAATAAGTATGAATAAAGTACACAGACAGGAAATGAAAAAAGCAAAGCAAACAACTCCTTGGAAATTTTAAATTTTCAGAGTACAGAGATTCTTTTCTGTTATTTTCATTTCATTCACATGGATATGTATTTAAAAATTATTCAAATAAAATTATGCTTTGTATTTTCTAGAATATCTTTTCAAATTTAGAGCGACCCTGCAAATTAGAATTTTTCTTTTTTCCCCCTTATCTGGCTGACTCAATCACATAGCAGAAATTTAGCAAACTTTGTTCCGAAGTACTTAGTGTGTACTAAGAGATTTTGTAATTTTTTCCCCAATTTTAAAATTACTTTAAAAAAGTTTTATATGTGAGGTACTGAAAAAAAAACTTATTTAAAGTTAGGTCAAATTAAATATTTTGATTTTTCATTTCATCATAATATTTGTTACTGAAAAATAACAACAAAGTCAATGAATTTCTGAAAAAAAAATCATTCAATGGAAACTCATGACTTAGTCATTTTTACTAGCATTCCCTTCGACAAACTGCAAATTGAATTAATTATTTTCACGACCTTACAATCCTATTCAAGCTTCCAATAACTTACTGGAAAAATCTGAGCCCCTACTGTATTCTCAAAAATTTTATTCGCAACAGAGAAAATATCTTTCAACAAATAAAACGTACCCCACTGGTGCCCTTTTTGTGGTGCAACCTATTTTTAATTTCTATGAAAGAACTCGTGTTTTAAAAATCAATTCAGCTTTCAGATATATTGACCATCTGATTACATTTAACGTTAATTCTTTTATCCAAAATATTTATCCAGAAAGTTAAAGCTTATCAATACCTATAGCCAACATCACCCTACAGTATTTTTAGACTTAAATATAGAAAGGCAAAACAATATAAAAATTTATATTTATGACGAAAGAAACGATTTCAAATTTAGTATCAAAAATACACACTCATGTCCATAAATTAAGGATAATGCAAGTGCAGGAAAAGAAAGAGTCAGAAGCAAAACAAATGTGACATTTGTAAAGTCTATTTATTAAACAAAAAATAAAGAGCAAAAAAAGAGGCTATATGTTTGATATCATTGATAAAAATTGAGATTTTTTTGCTTCCTAGAGCAAATTACAAAAAAAAAAAAAAAAAAAAAACTATTCACAAAAACGAATATTACATGGTTAGTATGATGGTTAATACATAGTATGTCTCCCAGACGACGCAATACAGTCCGTACAACGCCTGGGTATGCTGAGTATCAAATTATCGATTTGATCTTGGGGAATATTACACCACTCATCAAGCAATGCTCTCCGAAGTTCCGGTAGACATGTAAGAGGAGGTTGACGGGCTGCAACTTGTCGGCCAAGCATTTCCCGCACATGCTCTACTGGATTCAAATCCGGTGAGAATGCTGGCCAGTTAATACGGGTATCCTGTGATCGAGGGCATTCATTTACGATGCTTGCAAGGTGAGGACGGGCGTTGTCATCCATACACACGAGTTCTGAGCCCATGGTGCCCCAAAACAAACGTACATGTTGTTCCAGAATAACGTCTCGATAGATTTGGCCTGTCATGGTTCCAATTTGAACATGCAGGTCAGTTCTAGAACCCAGAATAATTCCTCTCCAAATGAGCAATTTTGCACCACCGTAACGGTGTCGTTCAATGGTGTTCTCTTGTTGGTAACGGGTACCTGGCGCTCTCCATATGAAAGTCCGGCTAGAATCAGACTGCAAGCTAAACCTGGACTCGTCGGAAAACATCACGCAAGCCCACTGTTGCGGTGTCCACAATGCATGCTCTCTACTCCAGGCTTACAGCAGGCGACAGTGAGTTGCAGTAAGTTGAACACATGTGACAGGCCTACGAGCATATAGAACGGTCTGCCTTGAAACTGGCGTACCAGTAGCTGAAGACAGCTGATGAGACAGGTCTGATGCTGTGCTCCGTCTGTTTCTTTCGGCAGTAACTGTCAAATACCGGTCCTCATTCGGCGTTGTAACTCGGGGCGACCTGTGCTGCAACGTCCACTCTTTTTACCATCATCTTGGAGTCGTTGCCAAAGCCTGGAGATGACACTCTGGGCGATTCCAAGTTCCTCGGATACTTCTAGCTGGGTACGTCCACATTCCAGCCGGCTGATAATTCTACCACGTAAAAAATTATCCAAATGCGTCCTTTACGTCATAACTATTCGGTTATTGCATTGAAAGGTTTATAAAACACTTGCTAACAATTTTACTTCTTTTCCTGTATTCCTTATACATCACTCTCTTACACTCTCGTCATTGTGACGCATTATCGGTGTCATCTGGTGGCTTCCTGCAATTTGCATATGATTTTTGAAGACGTGAGTAGTCATTTTACTGGTGATGTATGCATTGTAGAATTTGATTTCCGCGTGACTCTGAATTGCCCTTAAATTATGGACATGAGTGTAGTTTTGGAACCCTAACCCCCCAAAAAATTTAACGCCTCGTTTTAAACTCATTCACCTGAAATAATAAATAATGCAACGAAATAAACTAAATTAAAAAGCAAATGAAATATTTAGTTGATCATCTCATCATCAATAGCATCTCCATCTCTATTTTCGGACCCTTAATCGATAGCTTTGAGATGTAAAATAAAGATTACATTTCAGAGCGATGTCGCCGCAGCTACTTAAAATTGCAATGGGGTCGCCCAAGCTAGCAGAGTTTGATATGAATATCGAAAATGCATTTTTGGGCAAAATTTGAAGGTTGCAAATATTTAAATAATAATTATTTTTCTCAGCCATCTTTTATTATTTTTATTCCAGTTATCTTTTATTTAAAACTTTCTTCAAAATCGCACGTTTTGATTGTTCAAAAAAATCTCACACTTTTCATTTACAGTTTATTTTTCAATCGATGTCTTTATCGAACCCAAAAATTCTTGGTGCTCAAATAGCAAACTTGGCAAAACGAAAAAAAGTTGCGTCGCATGATACATTTCAGCTGCATCGGCCTTCCACCCACGCTGATGATTTATTATTTTTTTTTATTTACTTTTCTCCCATTTTTATTTAACCTTGATATATTGTGTACTTTCCTTTTTCTTTTTGCATTTTTTTTTTTTTTGTATCTTAGATTTATATCGTTTTTTCCACTTCAGCAACATTTCGAGTAAGGACAATATCATTTCAATTAATTGTCCAACGCTGTCTACAGAAAATGCTGCAATTCTTTTTACGTTCGCATTGACTTAATCCCCTCACGGTCAAATCAATGCGCAGTTCGCCAAGTTTCACATTCTGTTTCCACTTTCAGTATATTGTTCGCTTAAAATAGGGTTAAAATAGAGTTGATTTAAAATAGTGTTTAGGTAAAGAATAATTACATATATTAGGTAAGAAGTATTATATATTTTCAAAAAAAATCTATATTAACTTTAAACACTTGATAAGCGATTAATATATAAGCTATGGCAACTAATATTTTTGTAAAATATTAGTTTAATTTATTCTTTTGCTGTTACTGCTGGTTTAATTGATGTTTGAAGTGATGGATATTTTTATTTTGGATTTATTGCAATTTTTCCTAAGCTGTCAGAATGTCAAGCATATTAAGATTAATTATGCAGGAATCAACAATTAAATTAAATGCGAGTCATATTTTCTTTATGAATTGATGAAAAAATATTGTTTGCTCTTCAGTAAATTTGATTTTAATTTATTACCTTTGCAGTCGTTGGGTGCAATTAAGGAAACGAAACGAACACTCTCCCATTTAATGAGAAAAATACGTCTTTCAAATGTGAAGAAATTTAATTATCTTAAGAAAGATTCACGCAACTTTTGAAGAGCTTCAAGTACAGAATGAAAACAACAACTGAAAAACGAATAACATATTTTGTGCAGAAATTCTTTCTTTGAGACATTTAATTGTTGATTTCCGAATGCTAACTACAAAGGCACTTATAAAAAGGGCAGCACCAACTTGCAATATAAATAGCATTTTTTTCTGCGGGAATGCTTCCGGAGAATTGTGAGCCAGCATTCAGTTAATGCAGTTCTCCCCGATCTAAATAGCTGGTTGTTTTTTTTTTTTTGTTTTTTTTAGTTAAGCTTTTTAACCACTGCTTTGTCTTGCTCCACAAATTAAAATAAGCACTGCAGTCTTTTCTGCCTGCATCTGTTTTCCGAATGCAAACGAACTGCTGTGTGCTCTTGTTGGAGATCTATATCTGCGATTTCTCTAATTAATTTCAATTACGCCTCGAAATTTCCAAGCATCACGCGAAGTTTGAAACAGCCGGCTCCTTCCCTTTTGCCTTTTCGCTTCATTATTTATGACGGCCTGCATCGGCCATAAATAAACACAATGATGGAGCTGGGCCCACGATAATTTATACCCGTATGTCCACATCGGCAGTTCGGAAGCGCCGAAAAGCACTTTTTTTCTCGCCCTATAAAAAATGGTGGTTCTTTTTTTTTTTTTTTTTTTGCCATGGTGATTAGTATTCCTTCTAAGACCCCCCCTCCCCCCCAATACCTTCTCCGCCGAACGCAATAAAAATGAGAACGACCATCCGACGATATTTAACGTCTCCCCCCGAGCCGAGACGTGTTAGTTGTGTGCGAGCCTATAATTATATCACTTCACCGCGTTGTCCGTTCAGGTAGGTGCACTTGAAATGATGTCCCCTCATTATGTTCTTCCCCTCCCTCCCGTCTGTATTCGGAGTAGAAATAGAAGGGGTGGGGTGAGATCGCAGTTATTTGAGTTGATCAAACATCTTCTGAGACCGTGAGTGAAATTTTTAATGCCGCCTCAGTCTGATGTCACTCGCTTACTGGTGGCGCGCCCTGCCCGCAGTCTCTGCCCGGCAGAGGGGGGTGCTCGGCCCGCTCTCTTCTTCGGCGTAAACGAAGGGAGGAGTGCTATGCAAATTGTTTGCATACGTGTAGTATGAGGTGTGTTTCACTAACGCTGCAACGCTACTCTGATCCCATGACAGGACCTAAATATGTAATTTTCTTCTGGGTATTCAGCCACAGAGCAATGTAACAAACCACAAAGAAATTCCCGGCCAACCCGACAGGCGTTGAAAGAGTGTTTCGCTACAGTTAATAATACAGACATTGAAAGACATGCGAAACGAATCGCGTTGCGAGTGTGGAATCTTCAAAGGATGTACGTCTCGTCACCGGCGAGGGAACCGTTAATAAGCCATAGCACCATTCACGTGCCTTCACACTAAGTGAGAATCTGTGGGCTTATTCGAACAATTTCTTATCTTCCCTTAGAAGAAATGCACTGAACAGCGGTGACAGTGAGATATTATGTGTTTTCATGCTTATCACATGACTGCTACATGACACTTAGATGGTCCATTCCACTCGATGAACCTTCATTTCCTCATATCAATAAGGTGCAACATTTCTCATTCGCGTCGCAAACCGAAATATTTACAACAACAATAACAAAGATTCAAAAAATAAGCAAATATCATTTTAGCACTTTTTTAAAGAAATTAATTTCAGTTCAAAAACAATCGCAAGGACGAACACAATATGACATCTGATTAGTGCTTAATAATTTTGCATCCTTGTGGCGATAACGTATCTGTGTGCAAGAAACTCGATAAGAAAATGCTTGTTCTGAACACGCTTTGCTTATTAAGAAACTGAACCGATTCTATTCCGTCTCTCATTTAGAACTGCAGATATCCAAACAAAATAGTTTTGGAATACTGAAAAACTAATCGTATGAATGAATCGGTAAAATTAGATGTTGAGAATTTTACCAAAATACTGCAAACTGTAGACCTCGAATCTCAGGATAATTATTTTTAAGGATAACGTTCTATAAAACCCGTGAATTGTAAATTGCAGTCTAAAATTCTTATCAATAGCGCTGCATTGTTTTTGTCTGTTATTCGGGAAAATAAATGTATAGCAATAATGCACACTTCTTACTTATCCGCTGGTCCACGGTGGCAGACCTTATCAGTAATAGAGATGCACTGATGCAAAAACAGAAACACATCATGGTTTGATACAATGTAATCATTAAAAAGAAAGAGCTATAGTACTTTCAGCAGAAAATTAAATGAAAAGAAAGGGTTTAAAACATTAAAGCATTAAATTAATGCATTTAATTAGCATTAAAAATGACAGCAGGATTATTTTGTGCAAATATAAGATCAAATTAGTATATCAATTATATTTCTTTGAACTAATTCTTTAAAAGAAAACATCTTAACGAGCATACATTTAATTACTTATATCAGTAGTGTTCACATTCTGGAAAATTAATCTTAACACTTAAAATTTGTTAAAAATTGTTTGATTTTCTTTTGCTTAGAAATAATTTGTTTTCATGTGCTTTAATAATCGGCTATAGGAATCAAATGAAATGAATTTTATAACATATTTTATTACAGCATCAATTTTTATTACATATATTTACAGTTTAAGGAATTCTTATTAATTTACCAATGTATCCATTTTCAGTAGAAAATTCATAATCACTGTTTCTTCGGGTATTTCTAAAAAGGTTCATACCGCTTTTAACAGGTTTTTATTCATTCCGTTCCTGCTCTGTCTGTAAGTTCGGTACACATTTTCCAATCGATTTTAAACTCACTTTCCCATGAGTAAGATGTTTGAAAATTTAACCATAGCTCAGAAATGGATGATAATGCAATATTAATTCTCTTTCTTATCTGTCTGTCTATTGATACAAATTTTGCAGTCGAGGAGAAAGTTTCATTACAGACAGATGCATCATGTGAAGGCGTTAGCTCAGAAAGAAGATAATTTAAAATCGATTGTAATTTCACATACACAAGACTGGAAGATATAAAATTCGTGTTTATATTTTTAAAAAGCAAACGAATACATCTTATTTTAAAACAGACTAAAAAATATTAAATAATTTCCCCTAGTCGCATACAGATTTATACCACATACAAACTACCTTTAAAATTTGTAATTGTGAATTTTTAAAGCTCACAAAGGATTTAAATTTGATGTATTTTGCTTGAAAATAACATGAATAAAATAGAAAAAGTTCTGTAAAATTCCAGCAAGAGATTTAAAAAAAAAATTTAAGTCAACTTTATCTGAACAGTACCAAAAAGGATTCATTAGAAAAGAATCCCATTCTAGTGAGAACAATTCAAATTGCAAAAAGAAATCAATGGGAATGTTTTCTCGCATACTGTTAACCCCTTTCCCTAGCATAAAGTTGTAGACTTTGGGCAAGGCCGTAAAGATCACAAAGACTCACATTTTAATTTTCATACATTAGAATTGTTTACTTCAGAGTAAAAACAACGGGTGCTTGCATATTCATTGGTTAACAATGATTGCAAAATATAGACCTTCGACATGATGTTAGAGTGCACAAAGCTAACATTGGCTAAATCTGACGGCTAATCTGATCCAAAACTACATTTTGCGTGCTGAGCTAAATCTTTGACGATTTTTTTTCGGTATTGGATTAGTGTTTAATACGCAACTGTCAGAAAATCGAGTAGGTCTTTTGAACTTTTATTTTCAACCAATTAAAACCAAAATTTAATTTATAGCTTCCATCGTAGTCACAAGATCAGACAGGAAATTTCATTTGTTTAAGTCATTGCGTTTTCGGGCTATTGTGTTTATATGTATGAAAGTTATCGCTTTGACAGAATAGAATCTACTTTTCATTGTTTAACTCGTGTGCGTACCTGCCTTGCTTTTTACGTTTTGTAATAATCGTGTGCAAGATTGAATTTCGCTCAAAATTTCATAGAAATCAACTCATTTGATGTTAAGTCCACACAACAATTCCATTCTTCCATTGAAATTAATTTTATTTTTGCACAATATTTCTTGCAATTGTTATTAATTTAAAAAAAGTAAACGCATTAAAATAAATGTTAACATTTTAAAAATTTCCTTTTTAAATCTCTATACCAGATTTTTATTTGTTTCAAAATAGTGATTTAACAATGCTTAAAAGCAGGTGCGCGTCAATTCTTCAAATAGAGGCAAGAAAAAGGAAGTTTTTACGAGCACATAAACTGATGTTCGACGACAGCAGCTTCTTTACGCTAGGATAAGTCAAACAATGTTTTGCCCTTTTCCTACAGAAATTAGGAGGAAATGAGGTCGGATAAAATTGACACCCTCATAAAATTAAAAATTTTACTTTTTTAAAGATACTAAATTCATTCTTGCACAATTTGTCTTTCAACTGTTATCAATTCTTTAGAAAGTTTAATGTGAAATTTTTTTTAAATTTAACGTTTAGAAATAAGCAAATTTGTAAGCACTTCTTTGCTAGGCAGTTTTAAGATTGAACTACATTGTCACTTTATATTTTTTTAAAATTCTCTTTTTCTTGATTACAAATAGTCTTGAAAATAGTCGAATAGTTTTGTTTATTATAATACATGGTGGCCATAAAATAACTTTCATTCTTTGGCTGCATCTGCAGCTAAAACGAATGAAATAAATGAAACCACATTTGATATACAAACTGTGGAAGGCATGGGAAGATGAATTCCGCAGGAAAAAAAAATTAGTGCTAAAAGTTGCCGATATGAGCAATATTGTCAAGTGTGAATGAGGAAATTTGCATATCGAGATGGATTATGTAAAACTCCTAGTGCGTGCGTGACAGCAGCGCATAACAGTTCGTTCTTGACTATTGATGCATTCTTACTGATGTTCGCCATTGATTGTTGATGTGTTCTTAATATAGGCCCTACCTTACATCAGCGTGCTTTATTGGTAAAACTGCTCTACACTAGACAATATAGTGCTGGGGCTGCTTTTAAGCAAACCTGCATGTCTTATGTTCAGAACATAAGAGAGGCTGTTATGAACATCGGAAATGATAGTTTGCATGCAGCGTTGGAGAACGTCATACACCGTATGCAGTATGTTGAACACTGGGAATGTCAGCCTATTGAAGATGTTGCACGGCATCCAGGGGGCCCTAATATCGATGAATCTGAAACTTACAGAAAATAATATTTTCGCTTACTTTCTGTGAGTTTCATGAATTGTGGTTTCATTATGCGTTCATTCGTTTTAGCTGCAGATGCCGCCAAACAGGGAAAGTTATTGTATGGCTACCCTGTATTTTACACAAAAATCATTTCTACGTCAAAAATATTATTCGTAAAGATATTTTAATCCCGAGAAAAGCCGGGAAAATCAGCGAGTTACAAATAAAAGTGTAGACTGTATTGTACTGGGGTTCCCCTGCGTGTTAGACATTCCACTTTCTCACAAAAATCGTTTAAAATGGCCCACTTTTACAACTGATTTCACCTTTAACTTAAAAATGTTCTACAAGAATGGGTTATAAATACTTCAAATGCTAGAGTATAAGATAGTCTGTGACGAATAACAAAACAATTTTTTAAAAATAAAAAAAACATAAAAATCATTTTATCCGGAGCAATATTGGATTTATCAACTGGATACACTCCTAAAATGTAAACTAATAAATATGCGAACGCATGTCCTTGCCGACACTCGAGCAATTCTTCATAACAGCCACTCAATTCTTTGATATTCAAACGACACGGCGAAGTGGGTGAACCATCGTCGAGTTCAAAGGTCTCAGCTTGGATTTGCGTTTGCTAGTGATAAAGATTAAATAAGGATCATTGGGATAATGCCTGAACGTGAACTTCCTCTCGATGGCGTCGAACCGGACATTCTCTGCAGCTGAACGAAGGACTCCAACATTCGATGAAGAACTGCTGCCAATGCGATTCTGGTCGTTTGAATAAGTTGCTACAGCGAAGTTCAGAAGTTTTTCCCCTCCCTTGCAATGAAGTATAAAAAGAACCTGTTTTATTAAAAGGAAACTTTTAATAGATTTTATTCATTATGTTATTACTTTCTGCTCCTTTCATTTGGCACCGGTGTTCGATATGGAGATCGATGGTTTGCCTAATTCCAATAATTTGTTTCACATTACGCCAGTCGGGTTCAAACACTCTCCTGCTAATGCAGTGAGAAGGCCTCGCCGAATCAAATGCCATCCACATAATCTGACTAGGCAATAAATAAAAGCACTAGTTTTATTCAAAATTGACAGATAGGGTGACTTTTAAAGCTGTATCTTTATTTTTAGTTATAGCCAATTAATATTTTATACACATAATAAGGAAAGACCGAGAAGAAAGAGTGAATCAGCTCTGATATGGACTCAGATGATGAGAGGAATGACTTCACAAATATGGCACAGATATTCTTGTGTAACTCACTTCAACTTAGAAATTGTTATTATATTTTTAAATTTAAAGAAATGATTCTGTATAATATCGAAAACAAATTGTTTGGGTCCAATCCATTTTGCTATTGTGCGTCATTTTCTGTCATATTCAAACCCTGAATATTAATGGGTGATCATTTATTTCATATTGAGTGAAAAAGTTGTTTTATAGGTGAAAATTACCTGTGACAACCACTGAAAGTTTTTTAAAAGAACCGGTTGCATTTACATTTAAAAAAAGTTTTTAAATAACCGATAATATAATTTTAAAAATAGATTTTAATAATCACTTTATGAAGTTACTTTTAAAAGATTTGAAGAAAGAAAATCAAAAAAAGTGCTGCATTTTTTAAATATTACTTTCATTTTGCTGATTATGGAGTGTTATTTATATAAGGAGTGTTATGCTTCCAAGTGTTTAAATTTCTGTAGAAGGGCAAAGTTCTCGCGTACGAGTCGGTATCTAGTCGAATGGTCATGAAAAGTACCAAAATGCATTAAAAATACATAACACAGTTTTATTGGTTTAAGTTGTAAGGTTGGATATCCAAAGCAGGCCAGACGATTCTCTCAGATATCAAACCGGATAATAGAAGAGGGGAGAGAGTTAGAACATATCATGTTGTTTCATGTCAAGGTACAATTCGAATGGACTCTATAGTATCCATTCCTTAGACGAAGTAAGGACTTCTTGTTGTAAGTACTCTTTTCATAGATGTTTGAACCTTTCTTTGTCGGAGCCACTTGAAAGGAAAATTTTCATTCATTCATGTTTACTCATATGAAGGATAAGTCCTGGAGAAAGTTTTGCCAGAAGCCTTCAGATGAGCGCGCCCATCCATGCACTGCGAAATGTGCCTTTAAAAGTTTGAATATTTGTGGTCATACTGGTCTGTTGGCCCCACGAAAACTGAGCATTTGGATGTGGTTCTCCTACACAATGAATTGCTCTTTCTCGTCTAGATTATTGGATTCTCTCTCAAATTATCTGTGCAGTCTGATGCGTAATAGTCCTCCGCCTTGGACAACAGAATCAGCCAAATTTTCTGAAGCAACTTTTCAAAATACACAGAGAATCTTCCAAAATGAACAGAATCCCGTGCTTCAATGGCAGGTGTTTCAGCACGTGGATGAAACTTTCAATCTCTCATGTGCTCTGTGTGTTCTGATATGAATATATTATTATTAGAAAGGCACTTGTTTCTCATTGACTTGCATTCATTTGTCATATTCTCAGCACCTGTCCTTTTGAACTGCAGACGGTTCGTGACAATGATATTTGCGTTTATCTATACTTTCTATTCGTTTTCTACCAGAGTATTTCTTACAGTTTAAGAAATTTCCAGAATTTTATACACAGGATACTTAAGCATTCCATAATTTTCTTAATGGATAATGGCATGAATACTATGTTAGTTTTTATTAAGAATTGCTTTTCTAAACTAAGGATTGTTTTGAAACGTAATGATAATGATAATATCATTTCAATCGTTTCTGTTTGACTTCCTGATTTTTCTAAATGAATTTGTTTTAAATGAGCGGTTTCGTCCGGAGTAAATAATCAATTTCCTGAAACTTTTAGATTTTTTTTCTCATCCAAATCAACATAATATTGGTATAAAGCAAAAATGCATGCTAAAGTCTAATCATGCTATCTTATTAATATAAATGCGGAATCTTCTGTAGATATTCCTTAAAGACAACTTTAATTTGTATTCTAGATACAATTTCTCTTTCAAATTTTTATTCTCTTTAATGAACAGTTAAATCTTTCCCGTCTATTGTAAAATTCTTTGTCTGTTATACTTTATTTTCTTCTGTAATGGCGGTGGTTGCGGGTGGAATCTTCGCCGAGAAACGGCATCTGCAAAAGTGATATCAAAAGAAAAGGGGAGGAGGAAACAAAAGTCACATCTTCTTGATGGGAACATTTGGTTTTTGACCGGAACCACGATTTGTAATGCTAGTCTAACTATAATGACAGAAAGGTTGTGTGTCCTTCTGAAGTCAACAGGTTGCAAAGGAGAGATTTGTGACATGCGATGTCTAGCAAAAAGAAGTAGATTTGAAACAGCTGATGTCTCTTTCGGACTCTTGTTTGTTTATTCCATTCCGTATCGTTCCTTTCTTGTATACTCCTTCGGCCATCTGTCCAGTTTTTGGATTGCTTTTGTTCCGTATTATATTCTTCTTAATACGAATATCGACAAAAAAAATCGAAAAGGTATGTAATCTTTTTTCAAGGGCAAATGTTTTTTCTTTAGCCGTTGAAGTAATATAATTTTAGAAAGCAGGGAAGAATAGCATCCTTTTATTATATAAAAAAATAATAGAAATTAAAGTCATTAGTAATGCAAAAACTTGATCTTCTCTTTAAGTAATAGAGTATCCATTACTTGAGATAATTGAAGAAATATTCCTTTATTTACTGTCCTTTGTTTCATAATAAAAGCAAACCTTGAAAATTATTTCTGGCCTTCCTCAGATTTATTCAGAATATTATTCATCTAAAAAAAGCAACAGCAGCGCACAGACCTTAAGGATTATCATGAAATGAATTTCATTTTCCATGGATAAATCTGTTTCCTTCAGAAACTTCTGTCCAGAAGTTTAGACAGTTCGATAAAAAGGGCAGCTTAATCATGAGCATTTTAAAATGCATCTAAAACGTATTGATTTTTTCCTTTCTAATTTTCATTCTGCCTTGGCATTTTCGCTTCTTCTTGGATCGTGTGAGGATTCGCTGACTCAGGTGGTGCGAATCTACTGATTTTGAAAGTTCATAGAATAATTTTTTCTTTTAATTGAAGAGTTGATAATTCTATACTTTGGCGACAGGTTCATTGATTGTGTTTTCCAGTTAAATGACCTTTGTTTTGTCAAAATTCACATTTTTTCAGAAAATGAGCAACTTTTCCACACTGATATTTGTCGTCTGTACCAAAAAGGAATTCTAAAAATTCAGTGTCCTATAAATATTAAAATTCATCTTTTATACGACTAAATTCAAATTAAAAAAAAATCCTTTTAGTTTTGATCTTTATCATAATTTAATTATCATCATGAAAAAAATTTAAGAATTTAAATTTTTTAAATATAATTTTATCTTTACCATATGCTTGACGCTGCATAATCATATATCTGGCTATTGCGCAATTAAACCTTCTCAGTATCTGCTTTTGATTCTTTTGAGCATTATTCCAACAATGTTCTCTTTCCTCTTTAATTTTATTTCTGCCTTCGTGTTTAGTTTGTACAATACATCTATTTCATCTGATAGAAGAGTTGATTTAAAAATACTTGGTTAAAAAAAAACCTTGTTTTAAAACCTGGCTATCCGAATCATTTATCGTTTTTGAACTCCAGATCCCGAAACGGTAAGATAACTTCGATTTTTGAATTAAGTAGTAAATCAGCGTGGATACTCCGACCAAGCCAGAGGTCATACGGGAAACTTAATGGGACCGCTGAAGAGCAACCCCACCTATCACGAAAGAACAAACGGGAAAGGAGCATTTGCGCTCGATAAATTATTCCCTACCCCTGTTGCATTGTAGGTTTACTGGGATTTGGACCTTTGGCAAGAAAACTTGGCACGCATCTAGACGGGTGACGGTTTATTCGCAAACCCAGTTCCGGTCGGGCTAATTGGTGATAATGAAATTGCAGAAATAAAATACACAGCATCCTGTGAAAATATTACTCCAAAGGAATCAAAGCTAAAAAATTTCCATTTTGGAAATTAAATAAAGGTGGAAATACAAAAATAAATAAAAATCACAAATATTATTTTCCAAGTGCAGGGACAGAAAAAAAAAAATTAGAAAACACAATAATAATGTTCTCGTAGCTTTTTCCCCTCTGGATATTTTCATAACTCTATTTTTTTAAATATATATATAATTCAGAAATCCATGCTATTTTATCTGAATTTTTTTTTTTTTTTTTTTTTTTTTTGTAAAAATTTTATTTGATCTTGCATTTTTGAGATCTTGTACATGCATATATTTTGCAATAAATGATAATTAATTCTATTATTCATAGAAAAGTAAGACTGTTTTTATCAGAAAAATAAATAGCGGAATTAAATGCATTTCAAAAGAAGTAAGATGTAAGAGAATTTATAGCTGTTTTATTTACCAATATTTGAACAATCTCATATTTCGGAATGAATTTGCTTGAAAATCGCTATTATCTATACTCATAAAAAGGGGGGGGGGATGTATGTGTATGTATATATATTACAATAGTTCACTAAGTAATATTTTTATTGAGAAACTAGAGGCCAAAATATTTAGCTATCAAAGTTTCAGATTTTGATAGTTATATAATTCAGTCATACTATTATGTAGGCCTTAAACAGTTCTGTTCATTGTATTACTTACTAATTTCTGTCAGAGTTCATAAAATGTGTACATTAAATTAGAGTGGAAATGCTAAACTGTAATTAATATAAAAACATTTTTTACTGAAAACAAGCACATCTTTTTTTGAATATGAAAATTGAATGTAGAGTCGCTCAGCATTGAAGTTGTGTATGCAATGCAGAATAATTTTTGTAATTTATACAATATCTTAAAGAAGTACTCAGCAAAAATTTCTCTAATTCATCGAAAAATTCAGTTTTTATTTTTACTTTCAAAATATTTAAATGATGGAAATGAAAATATTTTATTTGACTTCAGTCAATAAATGTTCTTGTAAAAAAATTATGAAGTTTAAATTTTACACAGTCCTTTTGTCCTAAGGAGTCATATTCTGCAAAATACTCTTGACACTTCAACTCTTAACTCAAGTTCGATAAATAAACTTTCTATCTTCTGCGATCAAATCTGTCAATTTTTACATATCAATATTAGAACAATCAATATTTTCATAATCATAAGCCAATCTATGTAGCGAAATCCTGGTAAACGATTGGCGTATTTACTTTGAAACGGACTATGAAGTGTTCTAAATCACCAATTTTTATAGAAGAGTGATATTCAAATTTCATAAATTATTTAGTTTTAATGAATGATTTAGTTGATTGAAATTCAAAGATTTTTATGTAACCCTTAGCTCTCCGAAAAGTAATTAGATGCATAAATATTTGCCGAATAAGAGAACTTGTTCATTGCTCCAAAAAATTAATATGTATGAATTTTCCCAGAAAATTAATCTACATATTTTTACCACTCTTAAGTATTTTTACCTGTCAAAATTCAATAAAATAATTAAATAAAACGCCAAAATGATGCACTGCCTTGAATGGTTCCTGAGAGGAGAGATCGAAGTGCTAAGTGTTAAAATATTGATGTCACAAAAAAATTGGTTAAATAAGATTCAAAGGTTAATGTAAAAGGATAAACATGTAAATGGATTACAAAGGGTAATGTAAAGGACCTATGTAAAAATTTAAAATTCTTACTTCTTCGGAGGATTTATTGACTCAAATAACATAAAATATAATTGTTTAGTTCATTTAGACCATTTTGTTAGTAAATGCGTGTTCCTGATTAAAATTAACTGATGGGCGCTGATTACAGTGATTATCCAATAGATATATTAAACCATGTCTGCCTTAAATTTAATTGTTTGATTTAATTAATACTATAGATATTGTAAAAGGTCATAAAAATCTTTTCCTCCATTTAATTTTTTAAAATGTATTTCAAATTTTTTCGCTTCACACAGACACTTGCTGAAATTTACACTTTTATATATTTAATTTACAATAATAGTTGATTTATTTTTTTAATTTGAACTTCAGTCAATGTGATGGCAACAGGTTCATAAAAGCTAATTTTTTCCCCATTGACGTGCTCTTGCAGATTAAATTTTTTTATTTTGTGCGAAATACATTGTTGAAAAATATAGTTAAAATATTTCTTTAAAAGCTTGTTAAACATCGAATCTTAATTTGTATATTAAAGCATTGATATCATTAAAAAGAAAATTTTTTGAGTTTTATCTTAATGCAAAAATCAATTTTGTGCTGTAATTTTTCTGAAGTTATAGCGTTGTAATTTTTAGAAAGTGTATCCTTTTTAAATCCTGTTACTCCTTAATGTAATAAATTATTGTATGTATAAGGATTAATGTTAGTGAAATTATTTAATATTAGATAAGAATGTTATCTGTATTGCGCAAAAACAATGCTGAATGAGAAAGTTTTTGTATTAGTTGAAACTTAAACACTTTCGTTTTTCATGTTCCCATTTTTGTTGAGACTACTGAAAATTAAAAGAGATGCATTGCATGAAAAGCGGAATCTTATAAGGTTTTTAGAACAGTAGTAAATGTTATTGGTCCAATAGAAGTTGAAGTTCAATATGCTCGTGTGAGTAAGCAATCAAGAACAAGCTAAATAAATTTAGCAACCATAAATCTGAATAATAAAATTAAGTTGATTACTACTTTCATAAAAACTTTTAAAAAATGCTTTTTAATGTGTATTTCATTTGTGTAACAATATATTTTACAACTACTTTTCTTCAATTCATGGTTATATAGGAGTAATCATAATTTCTATTTTGAAAAAAGTAACATTCCTACCAAGTTATTTAATTGAATCTCTCAAAACTTTTTTTTAAAATTTTAGTTACATATAAATGAACAAAAATTGCGGATAAGCTTTCAGATATGCGGAACAGTTTTGACTATGTTGAATGGCAGAGACAATGTTTGCAGTTTTTGTTAAATGTAAGTGACCATATAATGCATATTGTGAAATATTGAAAAAGAATTATTTAGAAATTATATTCATTTTTTTTAAAACTTCTAACGCCTTTTTATTATTTTCATATTATTTTTTTATGTAGCCGTTTAGATGTTGCATTTAAATGTCGTTTCCGGTACATTGGATTATGTATAGTTAAATCTGACAGTAAATAACTAGAAAATGAAGTAATATATTTCAGATTTGAAGGAATTTCAGTAGTTATCAACATTTTCTTATTGAAAATATGCTTTTTTTTTTCTCCTGAGAATTAACCAGCAGCTGTTTTTAAAATTATTAATATGATTCCTATAATATATTTTATCCAACCAAAAAGCTTATTATTTTGCTAAAAAAAGGAAAAAAAAACTTATTTGAACAACTTTAACGTAAAAAATACATTAGCTCATTTCAAGTATCAGCTTGTGGAATATATATACATAAAAGCATACTTACATAGAGAAAGAACTAAATATTATTGATATCCATTCTATGTATTTCTTTTCATTTTGTTAAATAAAGTTAAACCGTGAGAAATATAAAGATTAAATCCTCATAAAACTAAAAATTATCATTCATTTTATTAGATTAAATTTGTATTATGCACATCAGAATTATAATTTTCATAAATGTCTTCCGTGTGGGAAAATTATAAACGTGTTCCTTTTAATAAATACCTTTTTAAAGCAAATTTCTCTCACTTTATATTTATTATTTTCAACACTCGTCTGAAACGTGGTAAGGGTCATCAGCATTTTTCTGAAGGGAGTTTCGTTTCGTTATCAGGGACACGGAGTATCTTTCTCACTGTCATAGTGAGTTGATTACCATTTGGCGTACATTGTAAAATCGCCAAATCTTACATGAAAAGACAATGTTTGTAATGTGGTTTCCTTTCTTGACGCTTCAGAGGAAAGAGGGAAATTTATTGAGCGCAAATACCATACAACCGAACCAACTCCACTTGATGACATTGGTCCCTTTCAAACAATAAAGAACCTCTAGGAAAGGCGGATGATTTTTACGGAAAAAGAATAGAAAAAGAAGAAACATGACATATTAAGTTGTGAAACATCAAAAATGCATAGAATACATTAAATGCTACAATTCAGAAATCAACTCAACGAAACGGATATTTTGTGATGAAATGATTTTCTGAGGGTCTAATGCCGCATTTTATTTTCTCAAAAACTTACTCTTGATTGCGCATCGGATGTTATAGTTACTTTTGATTGGCAAATTTGACGCGCTGAGATTTAATCCGCAATTCATTAAACGGTATTTGGTTGCTGTTTACATCCAACTGAAGCTTAAAAAAAAGAAAAAAAAGCGATGCATTTTTGTTTTTGATGTCTAGAGCTATCTGTGATTTGCGTGATGCACCATTAAGGAGTAGTTCGAATCAATGTCGATATTAGATAAATTTGACGCGTATTTATTCAACTGCTCACAAAGAAGCGCTTCCTTTAAAAAACTTAGACTTTTCAATTAATTAAAAATAATTAAAATTTTAGAGTTTCCTAGTATAACTTCAAATTATATTAAAGCAAAAAAAAAAAAAAATTCCACTTCTATAAAATTTAAAGAAATAAATTTCTCAGTGACATAAGTTTTATTTCGGTAGAATCTGTTCTCTAATTTTAATAAATTTATAAAAATTAAATTCATCTTATAGCAGTTCTGTTCGTTGTTTTATTTACTAGAAATATACGCACACTTTTTGTGATAATATGCATGCGTTATTTTTTGTTCACATTGTCGCTACATATAATTAAGGCATTACATAATTGCATAAATAAGAGTCAATTCCAAAAATAAATGACAGATCTACGAATCAAGTCTACCATATTTATTCTACTACTATTTTTAGACAAAAGGTTTCTAATTTCATTTAATTGTTTTTTTAATCAAATCAACCTATTATGCCGTTCTGAAACAGAATGATGTTTACCTTGCCTTTTTAAGGTTCTTAATTCGACACATAATGAAATGAAGCTAGTGAATCAATCCAGAATGCAGTCTAGTATTGAATGCATCAAACATGTGAGCTCCGCGGACTGCGAAGGGAGTTCCTAATCTCCTGTTATAAAAATACCCCCACTTGGAAAACCATTACGAGACCAGTTTTCACCGATCATAAAGCGGTCAGCAATCGTCCATTTGCAAGAAGCACAGTCGTGACTTCTCGTGCGTGTGTTTACTTTTCTGAAAATTCAATTCGTTTGCCGATGTAGGAAACTCGAGGGATTAGTCCGGAGCATGACCCAGCAAACTGTTTTATGGCCGAGCCTTCCCTGCAATTCTGCTACAGTTGAGATAATAAACCATCGCTGCTTATACGTCCCGAAGGCGAATCGTAAAAACATTCGGTCCATTAACATTCCCTCTCTATTATGGAAACGATTTCACCACGCGATTTGGTCTTTTGAATTGCGGAGGGACCTTGTTTTGCGGCATTCTTAAATGGCTGGAGGGGCGCCGAAGACTTCATCTGGTAAATCCCCCCCCCCCAGATACCTATTTCAGCAGCATCGCCCAATAATAGAAGCCAGTAAAGGGAAAAGAAGAAATGACTTTGAGATGTTCCATTTTCTCGCTTTATGTGATAGTGGTAATTGGCAGGTAGATGTGACGACCATGATTGTTGCGCGGGTTACCGGACCGCCCGTTACTGTTTGTTTTCCCGTTAAGGTGTTTGATTTGACGCCTGGCGCTCGAGTCACGACCAGCGGCCTTGTTAATGGTCTCTCTCCCTCTCTCGTTTAGTAATCATTTGTCAATTATCGCGCGAATGGGAAAGAAAGTAACGCTAAACATTTCCAGGGTAGTCTGTAAGAACTAGTATGGATTGTCTGATGCAATGCGGTGATGAGACGTATGAAAAAGGGTCTAGCAGAACCGTCTCTTAATCGCTTGACAAAGAGCTTTTTAAAACTTTTGCACACCGTCTAAGCAATCAATGAGAGGAAAGCGAAAATTTTAGAAAGGAATTATTTTTCCTAATTCTCAAAAAATCGTTGATTATGAATACAATAAGAAGAGTGGGTGTTGAGGAAAATGTGAATTTTCTTCTTGTTATTTGGCATCAGAAGTATTTCATTCCTTTGTGCTAATTAGCGTGCGTGCAACCAGTAATGACTCATCATCTTAATAATTTAGATGTATAGGCACATCATTCTAAATTTTCATTTTCGCGCAATCGATGTGTCATTTTTTATCTAAAAAATAAAATCTTACTCACTTTATTAAGATAATATGCCATTTGTATTGCGCTCAATGTGTGTATGTGTCATCGCTTTAACTTTTAAAAAGTGGGAATAGAAGGATTTAAAAAAAATTCCATGGTTAACTGGTTAAAAATTAACATTGCCACAAAAAATTGCAATTAAAAAATATCTTTCTCAAAAATAGTGCACATTTTTTTATTTCTAATCCGAATATGAAGTTTGTTGCATTTTAAACTAAATTATTAGCATATATTATATAAATTTCTTATATTTTGCCATTGGAAAGTTATGCAAATAATGAAATGAACATTCAACAAATAAAAGTATCAGAATTCTCCCTACACACATTTTCATCTTCTTTTGGTCAGCCCGATAACAATCGTCCAAAACTGAATAGAAAATAAACTGTTCAATAAATTATCTGGAATATTCATTGCTTTTTAAACGTAACTCCCTATTCAATCTCTACTAATAATAAATATGAATTGTGTATGTATGCGTGCGTTTGCAACTGCGTTGGCGCTGTCCAAACTTGGCTTGCTATAGATTTTGGAATAGAAGAATGTGTACCTAGGAAAGATTTTTTTGTTTTGAAATTTTAATTAACTAAGAATTAAGCGAAACTTAACGTTTTTTCACTCCCGAAATAATTGCAGCAGAAAAATAATTTTTAAGCCATCTTGAAATTCAAATATATATATATCTTTTCAATCATACCAATTTTGTAGTATCCCCCCCTTAATTAATTTGAAAAATATTTTATGTTAATTTTTAAAACATTAAAACATTCACAAACATTTTCATTGTTAAAGCGGAACTCAAATCATTTCATTGTTGCTACTAATATTCTTTTTTATCCATGTTGAGCATGTTTTTGATAAATTTTTTGAAAGATTATTATATTTATAATTAAGGTTTAACCTTAGGATCATGCAATGACAAACATTTTCTTTTAAGTGCGCTCCTTTCCTGTGATATAACTATATGTATAACAATATAGATAGAAAATTAGAGAAATGCGCAGCACAATTAATAGAACATGTAAGGTTTCTAAAATAGTATGAATGATATACCAATCAAAATTCACAGTTTATAAATATTGTTACAAACCTGCAATTCGGCTTACCAGCATAGTTTGTTCCATCAACAGAAAGAAAGTTTTACAGTCATCTGAATAGGACCGAGTCCAGGTGGCGCGTCGGAGGTCCCAGAGCTTGGCGACAAACTTGGCGACCATTTGGCGACTTTGGTGCCAAAATAGATTATACCCGAAACTTCGAGAATTTTCCCGATCCGTCCAGTAGGAACCGAGATACGCCTCGAACGTTCCTGATTGGCTGAGAGGCTTCTAGCCCCGCCTCCTGAGACCTATAAAAGGGGCTGCAGCTACCAGAGAAGCCAAGTTAGTAGTCCAAGTCAGTCAGTAGGAGTCGAGAGTCGGAGAAGTTGAAGACAGAGTGGACGGAGTCGTCGAAGTAGTAGTCGAGAGTCGTAGTCGGAAGCGACTGAGTCAAGCTCGTGCTGAACTGAGCTGTACGCTACTGTCTGTAGTAGATCCTGGTTGTATGCTGCTGTGTATGCTGTTGTATGCTACACGTCTCGGCCGAAGATAGTCGTCTCTGTGCTGTATATAGCTGACGCTTTTGTGCTGTCCTGTGTGTCTTCGTGTAAATAAACGTCGTTGTTTTTATTTTTATTCTACTTCTACCTGCTGATTGAGCGTTCTCCACACCATATCACTTCCACTATCCAAACGAACCTCGACGGAAATTTCGTAACAATATTTTGATAAGGGTGTCATTAATACAATGTTATACTAAATGTTTAATTGACATTTTTAGCAATCATTGACTCCTTCGAAACATCTATACAAAATGCCCTATCCAATATATCCTATTAATAATAATTGATCCATCATAAAATTTTTGATTTTATTACATTTTAGAAAATTTTCCACATATCTTTTCATAGTGTAGCTTGCAACAAAAGAAAATTAATGAACAATAAAACATATGTGTTTCATTCAAGGCAACGAAAATTGAAACCAGAACTCATAAACATGCAATGAAGGCGAAACTTGCAAGAGTGATCAATGTTCGGATGTGCCTGCTTTGATAGCTAGCATCCATTATTCCTAAATTTGAAAAGAAAAAATGGATGCATTTTTTCTTCAAATCAACCAATCAGTCGGGGAGCAGAGAATTTCATGGACTGCAAGACGACCTCCGTTTCCCTAACTTGTTGATACATTCCTTGTTTTATTTCTACACTTTCATTATTTCTTTTTTCTCTTACAAACTGACGAAGTAAGGAAAGAGATCAAAATAAAAAAAAAAATAGGTGGCAAAGAAAATTTAACTTTTAAAGACAAACTCAGGAGGTGTTGCAATTCTGTAGCTTTGATGGACCAACCTCTCCTTAACATCGCGCAAATGAATTTTAGAATCATATAAGCAGGGACAGTTCATGTTTTTGTCAAAGTCACCAAAACAATGGAAGGTAAATGAAAGAATTGGTGAATCGAAATGGAAATTAGTAATTGAAGAATGTATTTAAGAATGCTTTTTTTTTTCATCGTTTTCATCTTAGACTGCTGAAGGGGAAAAAAAAATCGAGTAAAAATGGATTCCAGATATAAATGAAAAATCACTTTGAAAGTCAGCGTTAAACGGAATTACAATGTTTAGATGCAAAACTAAACTGGTGATTGTTTGGTATGGCCAAAAATGTTGATATACTGCTTCGGCAGTCATTTAAAATTAGAAAAAAAAAACAATATATTTAATTAGAAAAAAAACGCTACTGCCTATTATAATGAGATGACTAATTTTGATCTAGAAGGGACCGACATTAACATTGTTACAAAGTTGTGATGCTGCTTCCCAGCACGATTAGTTCTATCACTGGAAAGACTGATTTACAATCATCTGTATTCCGAGCCAGTAACCCCAAAGCTTGGTGGCAAATTTGGCGACTTTGGCAACAAAATAGATAATACCGAAAACTTCAAGAATTTCAACGATCCGTCCCTTAGGAAGCGAGATACACCTGAATGGCCTAGAAGATTATCGGCTCGCCTCCCGGAAACTATAAAAAGACAGCAGTCTAAAGGGAGTAGCTAGTACTTTAGTAGTGAGTCGGCAGATTGGAAACAGCTAAAGCGGGAAGAGACAGTGAGAATTTCAGCCGTTTGGAGAGACCGTAGAGCGAAGCTCCGACGATCCCCTCTCCTGCTGGATTCTGTCTGGCCGCTTTGTGTGCTGTGGACGATTACTACTTGTGGACTACCGTCGTCTGTGATGTGCTGTCCTGTCCTGTAAGTCTTGGCTGCATATAGTTGTCATCTTTGTATTCGTCGCCTGTGTCTTTTTGTTAATAAACGTCGTTGTTGTTTTCTGCTGATTGTTGTTCTCACACCATACACCCACTACACACGAACCCAGTAATCTGTAACAAAATGTAGCATTTTTTACAACAATTCCAACATATCTTCTGTTCCTTAGCTGAAATATAAACTAAATGCATTCGGATTTCCGAAATTAGTTTTCCGCAGACAATGTAAATTCTCACAAATTCAAAAGTGTGCTCATTCCCCATCCAAACATATTGAACATCTTTACATGCTTCTTTACATTGAATATAAAGAAGTATGCAAGCTCTTTCTTGAATCCCTTTCCAGACCTTGCGTGAAGGATTTTGATGTCGTTAAATTCTTTTCAGTCTCACCACCACTGAAATCACAAATGATTATTTTTGAAGCATTAAGTAGACTGGTATGGTCAAAGTCTCTTTGGTAAAACTACAGACAGTAATAGAATTGAACAATAATTTACAATCTCAATTTAGTTCAAAAAAATTATCATTAAAAGTATAAAAATGTGGTGTAAAAATACGTAAAAGCTATTTTCATTGTTTAAGTTGTTAATTAAGCTTTCTAAAACACGCCTGTAAGTTTCCACTCTGATATTACTAATAATTATATTATTAGTAAGTAAGTATATTACTAAGTAAGGGATGAACTAAAGTTCTCTCATCGATTTGAGTTTAAATTGAAGGTCAATGATCCAAGAGGGAAAGTTTAAATTAAAAAGTTGTGGATATTAAAATGATCTGTAAAACTCATTCAATTCAGCATTTGTTGCAAAATAAAGAATATTAAAGTAATAAATATTGTTACAAACCTGCAATTCGGCTTCCCAGCATAGTTTGTTCCATCAATAGAAAGAAAGTTTTACAGTCATCTGAATGGGACTAGCGCGTCGGAGGTCCCAGAGCTTGGCGACAAACTTGGCGACCATTTGGCGACTTGGCGACGAATTTGGCGACTTTGGTGCCAAAATAGATAATACCCGAAACTTCGAGAATTTTCCCGATCCATCCAGTAGGAACCGAGATACGCCTCGAATGTTCCTGATTGGTTGAGAGGCTTCTAGCCCCGCCTCCTGAGACCTATAAAAGGAAGCGACCGCCGCTGCCAAAGGAGACGACGAAGCCAGTAGTCGGGGAGACGACGGAGTAGTCCGAAGACGGAGCGGAAAAGCCAGTAGTCCGAGTTCGAGAGCAGCGGAGTCGAGACGACGAAGTCAGTATTCCGAGCCAGAGTCGGAGAAGTAGAAGACGGAGGAGTCGGAAGCGACTGAGTCAAGCTAGTGCTGAACTGAGCTGTGCGCTACTGTCTGCAGTAGATTCTGGTTGTATGCTGTTGTGTGTGCTGTTGTATGCTACACGTCTCGGGTGAAGATAATCGTCTTCTGTGCTGTATATAGTTGTCGCTTTTGTGCTGTCCTGTGTGTCTTCGTGTAAATAAACGTCGTTGTTTTTATTCTACTTCTGCCTGCTAATTGAGCGTTCTACACACCATATCACTTCCACTATCCAAACGAACCCCGGTAAAGAAAATTTCGTAACAATATTAAAATAAAATACTAACAAATGAAATACAACATTTTTGGAGTAGGGTTAGTTTTTGGCTGGTGAATTCTGATGCTTAAAAAAATACTTACGGTATTTTTTGGCAACTTTTTTCAATGTTGAACTTTCAAAAAAAAAATATGCAGAAATTTATGAAATTTTTAGCCTTATTAATCGACATATACCAACGCAAATTTAGAGATCAGTTTTAGGTAACCAACTCAACAACTTAAACTAACAAAATTCCAATTATGTGTAATTGTATTGCTTTTTATGCCAAATTATTAATCGATTGGGCTAATACTACAGGAGGCACTACCATCCTTCATGCAAAGAGTGAATTTTTCCTAAGAGTATTTTGATCATGATTTCTCAGAAGCAGGTAAGCATCTTTTACATTTTAAATGTTTTAATCCTTTTTTTTTTTAACATTTTGTGTTCATGGTGAATTGAATCAATCAAGTTTTGGAAAAAACATCATAAAATACATTAAATAATATAAAAACATTATTTTTCTTTTAAAAGAATTTTAAAATTTATCCAGCTTTCCTCAGAAACTATTAATTTCTATAAATTCAAATAAACCTTTGATTTGAGAAGTAGGTATGCACAAATGCAAATATGTGAAAGTGGTGAATTTTAATGAAAACTCAGTATCTTCTTGGGGGAAAATGCTATAATGAGTCTAATTTTAAAAACTTACTTGGAGGTTGAATAAATTCGAAGTATGGAACATCAGATTGCCAAAATCACTATTTGATTGTGCGATTCAGAAATGGTGCACATAGGAAAGAACCGCAAAACAATTGCCACTCTATCGAATAAATCCTATTAGTGATATTCCGCTGTGCAGCATCAAAATCACAAAACACCGAGTATTATACCCCCCCCCCATATTAGTTCCATTCCTTTCTTAAAACAATTTTCTTTTACATTTCTTACTCGAAGATAGAGAGCTGAAAACCTGACACCATTCTTTCTAGTCCTTACTTGTAACCGTTGAAGTACTTGAATAGTTGGCCGCCGAAAAGCCACAAAATCGGTTCACGCCAATCCGTCAGAAAAACGCAGGCCTAACCTCCACTCACCCTGCAGCTTCCTGACCCACGTACCGCAGTGTGCTAATGAGAAAAAGTTTCAGATACCCATCAGACATTCTATTTCTATTAATTACTTCGCGGAAGGTCCTTAGGCCGAACCCCAGGGATCGTCCATCAAAATGAGCCCAGGTGTCGATGAGATTTCATCAGTCAAGGAGCACTGTTGAATGTCATCAGCACCTAAAGAACCCCTCGGCGTGTTTGATCCCCAGCTAGATTCTCCTTGCAAGGTGGTTAGGTTAAGCTCTTGGTTGAAAGGGGAGACGAAAAGGAGTTCCAGTGAATTCTATCAATATCTGCGGGTTTCCTGTTGCCCAGTCTCCTCACGAAAAAATAAATTCGGAATAAGTGGGGCTGTCAACACCAAGAAGCAGATGCTTCGATAATTGCTAAAGAATGATTGCAGCACCGTCGCAATCTAGGCAACAGCTTAACAGGTGGAATTGTCAAATTAGATCCATCTCTCGCGCTGATGTGTTTTCCGAGGTCATCTAATCAAGATAGACGCGTGTGGGTAACCTTTTGAATGCACGATGAAAGGGCGGCATTTCATTATAGATGACGATCGGTTGGATGGCAAATAATAATTATTTCAATTCATGTCACTGACTGGAAATGATGTAAACAATGTTGCTCTTGACATGTTATAAAATATTCTATCACAATTCTGAGGGAACATATGCATATAAAATATATTTTTCGAAACAAGCGCATAACGCACTTTGCATATGGAAAAACATAATTTTTGTAAAAGAGATTTAATGAATGCGAGAAGTTTGTTTGCAGGAAGAAATACACTGAGAAATGTCTAAAAAGTGTGCTTGCCATGTCTCGAATGCCATATTTTTCTGAGTAGACAAAAAAGGCACTCATTAAATAAAGATGGATGTTTTAATTATCTGATCAGCAAATTTATAAGGACGTATGTGGTTAGGTATAAAAAATAGGACGTCTTTCTATGGATATTTGGTTCTGAAAAATTAGGAAAAAAGAAGTAATAAAATATGTAATTAATTTGTAATTATTCTATATTTAAAAGTGAACTTCACAACATTTTCCTGTAAAATAAATTAATTGATATAAGTTTTCATATAGTTTAATATCGAAATATACAATTTTCAAGGTAGAAAGTTTTATTTCAATTCGTAACAAAAGCAAAAAAAAAAAAAAAGAAAAGAAAAAAAAAGAAATAATTGTTTTAAAAAATATTTCTATTAAATAAATTGTCGAATTATATCAATTTATTCTTAATCTATACATCTCTTTTTTTGTAATCATTTATCGATTTTTTTCTATTTGTTTCTTTTGTCGCTTTTATCCAATCGATTCTCTTCCTTTCAGTAAACTGCGCACTTTTCACTTTCCTTTCAGTATTTATTTTACAAAAAGTCATCGGCGCGTTCTTAAATCATTGCAAATGTAAGTGCTTCCGATTCAATATCAGCTGAAAGAAAAACAAATGTGCGACTGACATCAATGGTTAAGCAATATCATAACATCGTGCACAATGCCGGAAATGTATTCACTGAAACATCAACCGAATTGAACAGAGAGAAATTTTCACTGCCATTTATAACGAAGAAGCTTTTATTTATTTAGATATTTTATTTTAGAAGAGCAGGATGGGGAATTGGAAAGAAGTAGTAATTGGGCATGGTGAATACAATACGGATAAGTGAAGTCTTAGCGACTTGGAAAGACACTCTAGTGGAAGATAACACAATCGCAGTTTTCTTAGTATTATTTTCTAACTTTGATTGGAACATAGTTTAAACAATTTAAACAGACTTTTCTCAAATGGTTGTTAGACATTTAAAGAAACACCATGCGAAAGTTATTTTCGGGTCCGAATTTGACGGTCCTTGTGTTGTTTTTCCAATGCCGTTCCATGATCTCAATGAAAGTAAACAAACCGATGATTCGAACCCGACCTTTTTGCGAGTTTCGTGTTTTGTGGTTGGCAGCAATCGCAATGCAAATCGAGCGACTATTTTAATTTCGGCTCGCGTCGTAGTCTTGAGAGAAGAGAAGGATATGGAATATGAGAGGTCAAGGGGAAAAAGTGTTCAACGTCTGAAGATTCACGGATCGTAGGAACACTGCTGAAGACAGTAAGATTTTTTTTCACGGATACTTGCTAATAACTGGATATGTATTTTCTTTTTGTCATTTGTTTTTCTAGAACTGGGCAGAGAGTAAAGCAAGAGAATTTCTCTTCTCAGTGTGTTCTAAATGAAAGCAAAGGGCTTATAATTAACAATAAAACGGATGGCGGGAGAAACACAATAATTTTTGAAAAGTATCTTTTATTAGGTAAAGCTATTTAAACAGTGTGCGGAAAAACTTTATGAAATAATTTTTCCTTTTCAATCGTGTAGTTAGATGTCTACGCTTGATTGTGTCATAGGACTTAATCAATAAGGAATCTTACATCGAATTTCGGAATATGATTCGAGTTATTTAAGTGCTATTAAATAAAATCCTGCTTTCAAAATAAGAAAGTATCAAGGGTCATTTAGAAAGATGTATTCATACATCTTTGGTTATTATTCTTCTATATTAGCTTTACTTTTTTTTCTTTTCACTAATAAATTAGTAGAATTGATGCATTATTTTTGATTTAACGTTCACATTACACAGAACTTCTCGTTTTATTAATGTTTTATAAAATGCTATTTAAGATTCAAAATAAATACAATTTTTGTAATTTACTTCTTTCTCTCTATCCTTTTCATTCGCTGCATTAAATCATTAACCAGAAACCTAATTAACGAAAGATATTACATTCAATTAATCGCAAAGCGAAAATATATTCTGAGCAGCATTTTTCTAAATTTATGAAATTCGTCTACTTCTCTTTAGAAGTCAATGAATTAAATCTGAATTCTTTGGAGAATTAAAAGAATGAGGGAATTTTCTAAAAAAGTTCTAATGAACTAAACAAGCTATTTTTTTTAATTAACCATGAAACTAATGAGCACAGGCAATCATCGTTTCTGTTTTCACATTTATCCAGTGCTGATTAATATCGCAGTTTTTTGGAAATACGATTTATAAATTAATTTGTTATATTAATTGATTTACCATTCTATAAAAAAACTGCTAAAATTTTCTTTATTTTCCTCTGTGCTTGATACAAAATGATGGTTTTCCTGGTTATAAATAAATAGCAGTAACATAAAAACCACATTATTAGAGAATTACATCACCTTCAGTGATGCCTTTCACTCCGAACATTTGATTTGTTGGAACTTTTGAGGGGGTTCACGATCCTCCTTTACCGTCCAGTGTTTCTGTCAACTTGATTCGTGGGTGGATCTGACCACGCCCTTGGTCGAGAGCCGCACACCCCTTCCTTTCCCTCTTGAGGACGCTTTTACGCAAATTGAATCGCCGATTGCTCCCACTTCACGCAACACTGACACGCCGCTCCCGACACGCGATCCTGGCGTGATATCTGCTCCCCACACGCGAACCGGCGAACGCCCGCTCAAAGTTCCCTGACTATTTTGGGTGTTCACTCATCAGGATGTCATTGTAAAATTATCTGGACAAAGTGAAAGGGAGTGATGCACTTCGACAGGGAGTGCGCCGAATCCGCCTCTGTAGCAACTATAAGACGGGGCATTTAAACTTGTTTCTATTAAAAAAAAAAAAAAAAATCCGCTGCCATTTATCTTATACCAAGAATCTTTTATCTTATTGGTGCCATGCAACAAATTGTAATTTAAGGAAAATAAAGTTGAAGCCATAAGATTGGGTGATCGATCTCTCCTGACGAAATCTGAGAATAATTTCAGTTTATTTCTTTTCGTCTTGACTGCTGCTGCTTAATGAACTGCCAAGTGGCTTATTGCTAACAGCTTCCACCCTACTTTTTCACCTTTAAAAAAACTTTCATATTAGTTATCCATTGTGTGTCAATGAAAAAAAAAATCTCTCTCACTTTTCATTTCTATCTTCATGCTCAGGTTTTACCAAAATCCATTTTTCAGAAATTCTTCCTTTTTCGATGTAAAAATTATTTGATTTCAGTAAGTTTTTCAACCAAGGCAGTCATTGCTTCAATTGTGTCCAGTGATGTAAATAAAGACTGAAATGCTAATCCGTATGCACAACACGCTAATGCGCGTAGCGTAGAAATCGAACTTAGTAAGAACTGTCGAATGACAACAGCCAAATGTAAACGAAACATCAGACTGCTTCATTCATTCAAACCCGCACTGAATCAAACGCTTCGCTCGGCCAATCAGAGGAGCTGCAAGATGTTATTAGAAGTGTTCTGGAGATAGTTTGCCAAAGAGGGCATTCAGTCAGAGGTAAAAAGACGTTTAAAAAAAATCAAGAAATAGGTTTCAAACGAAAAGTTCGATGAAGCGCAAAAATAGGCTTCACCGCTGCCAGATAAGTAATAGTAGCTAGAATTAAGATGAATGTACCGTTTCTCGCCAGGCCTATCAAACTGTTGCCAATCATCCCAAAACGCTCTAAAATCCTGGGTATATCATAGAAATGCTAACAAATACTATTGATACACTATTGAAGTTGCAATAAAAAAACTGCCACGATCCTATTTTGGCATGAAATCGATTTAAAATGTTTCAATTTTGGCACAAGTATATTAATCTTAGGTCTAGCCATAATCGTTATGCCTACGAAAATGGATACTCATATCTTTTAAAACAATTATCTAATAAAAATGCGTTTTGTATTAGCTTAAGACAAAAAAAATACATTTTTTATTATACCAATTTTATTTTCATGCAATTTTTCGTTTAATAATATTTTTTAATTCAGTTTGATACACTATCTGAAACAATGTTTTTTTGGGATTCAAACTTTCCATCAAAGTATTCAAGCACGTACTTTTGCCAATCCTTCAATCCAAAGTGGGATTTTCACTCCCGCTTTTATTTAGTATTACACTTTGTTTCTGGTAGCAAACTATTTTAATCGAATTTGTGTGTTTTAGCCGTATCAAATTACAAAGTGAAATGTTTGTTTTAAGGAATGAACCCATATTAATAATTTATAAACCTAAAAGGTCAATAACCTAGGCGAACAAACGGGTCAGCCGTGGCGGCAAGTACAAAATAATACATTTAAAAAACATTGTAACATGGTACATATTCCCAATATGCATTGCATACATTTACATGAATAAAAACAAAAAATAATCACAACTTAGACAGAGCACATAAACTTTCTTGAATAATTCATCGCCAAAAAAAATTATAGATACACATTCGAAATACTATTCAAAATATTAATTCAAAAATGTGAACTCATAACCTTCGTCTTCGTTTGGTCTGTTCTAAGATCAGTGATCAATCCGTCAGAATGCTAAATAAGAAATTCGATAATTTTTTGGATAAAAACTTCAACTTGTATCGCGAATTCTTTAACTGTAGTGACTACTTCTTCTTTCAACCTCTTTAACATTTTAAAGCAAAATTAGTTTTAAAAAATTATCTTAGCTTAAATAATTTAATTTAATTTAATTCTTAGCAATTATTTTAATTTAGTTATCACTAAGCAATATTATTTAATTTTGCTGATTCTTGAAAGATGAAACCGTAGTGAATTTTATTTTCAGGAATCCTATCTCGAAAAATGAAGTCTATCTGAAAAGTGAGAATTCTGCTTTCTAACAACTATGCAGAATTTACTTTCAGCAACATCTTTTACAAAATATTCTTGACTTTTCAATTTCCGAACCCATTTATGGTCTCCAGTATAGCATATATATATATATATATAAACAGTCATATATAGATATACACAGAAAAGAAGATATGACAAATTAGGCTTTATTGAATAATAGATAAAAAAAAATTAGAATAATAACTCCACAAATTTTAGTGAAATTTGAGCAGCGGAAAACAAAGTGGAGGTGTATGCAAGTTCGTATATTTGTATTCGTAGATCAGATTTTGTTTTCTGTTCACCAAAATATTTTAGAAATCAATATCCTTGTATGAATTTTTAGCACAATTTTGATTCAGATATAGTGGCTAAAAATAGTGGTAATATCAATATATGAATTTGAAAAAGAAAATAATTTATACATGCATACAGATTTCATGCATTCTTAATAGAATCCAAAGAATTTATTTTAACATTTGAAAGTTAATATTGTAGACTTAAAATACACCTTATGGTACTAATTTGGAAAATCCAGTATGTTTTAACGTTTTGAGTTTTCACCACGAGTTAAATTTAGCGGTACTGATAAAGCATGTATCAGAATCATATTTTAAGCATAATAATTGGTATTTCAGCAGTTTAAATTAGAATGAAACTTATTATACAGATTAGAAGAGCATTCTTTCAGATATCTTTTTACGTCTGCGTGTTTACTTTTGCAGCCAGTGGGGAGAATAGGGTGGGGAAATCAAAAGCGCCACCACCAAGAGAGACAAAATTAGGGAATATATCAATCACATTGAAGGGAGAAAACAGCCATTTTTCAATCTTATTTCTCAAAACTAAAATAAAATTTCTTTAAAACAGAAATGATTTTTTAATAAATATTTGGATGTATTCAGTTACCTCAAAATTTCCCAAATTCAAATCACAAATAAAGTTCCGAGCACTCACTTCATTTCTGGCAATCGCCTATGAAATGATGAACGTATGATTTTTTTTTATTAATAAGCAAAGGCAAATACACCGCCGTAATATAAATGATTTCATAGAAGTAGTGTTTCATAAAGCCAGATTAAGGAGAAGTCGAGCTTAATATAAATAAGATTAGGCTATATTTCTATTTACCGAAAATTTCTAAAAATCATCAAAATTGCGATCGTATTCTGAAATATCTAATAGGTTGTTTAGAACTGCTATTATCTAGAACTCAATCAGAAGAACGGAAATAAATTTCATGAATGAGAGCGTAGAAATTATAAGTGAAAAGAACGTTGCTATGATGAAAGATGATATGGATGGAATAGCGAATCATTAATCTGATATTTTTGCTAATTCGTGGGGCTGGAGCAAACATATTATCGTAAATTCGCCTCGTAGATATTGTTTGCAATGATAGCAGTATTCATTGCTGAGTTATTTTCTTAAATTTGATTCGACGAAAAACTGCTTCCTGATTCGCGAAGTATATTTCCTTTAATAATATATTTCAAAGGCTCCGGCGAAGTGTTCTCCCAGTTAAATATTAAAATAATAAATAATTAAATAATTCAATTTCAAAATAATAAGAATTCAAAATAATCAATTTAGATGTTATATTATTAACTGCTGATTCTAATTCTTGATAAAAGAAATTAATGTTAATTATTTTTTGAAATATGCTCTAGAATTGAATTCTCCATTCTTCAGTTTTTAAACATTACATCATTAAAAAAAATCAGATTTTTTTTTATTCAAAAGATTTTTTAATTTTGGTTTACAATAAATATATCTTTATTTAAATTTCTGCTTCTAGGATTAAATTGATACATTCCTATTTGAAAAACTCATTTAAAAAATGTGCCATGTTATTCAAATTAATTTTTTTTAAAGAATTGTCCATAAAAATAATTTATCATCATTTGTACATCCTTCATGAAATACAATTTAATAATTATCTTTCCTTTGCTCAATTTTTTTTTTTTTTTTTTAATCAGACAAACCAAACACAATTAGATTGCAAGACAAAATGCCATTCTGCGACCTTTCATTATTCAAATTGAATAAACCGTTGGTATTGTGAGCTAATATAAATTATAGTATTTGTGTCAATATTGTATTTATAAAAACGAAATGCATGGCTAAATTTACAATCATAAGTATTAAAATCACAATTCATCAATCAAGTTAATTGTATTAATTTCGTTTTAAAATAATGAAATACGTCATTTAAACTTTAGTAATAAAACTGCAGTTTTAAATAGTTTTAAAATGTTTCTTTTTAACTGAAGAAAAATTGTACAACTATACACATCATTTAAACGATGATTTTTTAATTTTTTTTTAAATTCCAGATGACACAACAATTTTTTTTCTTTCTTTTTTTTATGAAATAACATTTTCTGATGTTATCACTGGGACAAGTGAAATTTCGATGATTTTTGATTAAATAAAACCAATTCAAATTTCGAAAAATTGCTTTGACGTGCAAATTGACATCATCTAAAATATATTATTTTCAAGTTTGATAAAATTTAATCAGCAAGTTTCTCCTGTAATGCGAACACGCAGATCGCTGTTTTAGTATTAATAAAAATAACTGCATATTGCAAATTACAGATGGATCTTTCCCCTGGAAAGCATCATAATGATACATCAATAAAATATTTTTTTTAATTAAATTGATTCAAAAGGTGTTAAACTGTCCCTGGAAATGTTCGATAAAATTATTTTTTAAACACTTATATAAGGACTTGAATGAGAAATTCGAACACTTATTTCTTTATACTATATACATTTCAATTAATAATAATTTAGATATGTTGATAGATTGTTAGGCCATATTATTGAGAGAAAAAAAGTTTTATATATTTATAATTATTTCGGTTCAATTTCAACTCCCCTTTCCCCCGTCATAAGATTTTTTGAGAAGTAGGAAAGAAGAGAATATGAGGATTGCAGTTTAAAAAAGAGGAGAGAGAGCTGTTTTGGTATTTTCAGCATTTGAGGTAAGTAAGCCTCTATGTAACCAAGCGAACAACGACGACGATGGTCATTTTCTGTGTCTGCAAAGCTCAGTCGGATCACCCCCCCCCCCTCCTCCAAGCAGGATGTCTATTTATTCGAGAGGCCTTCGGGTCAACTGCGATAATGTCCATCCATAGATATTCGAGAGGGCCGCTTGTTTGTTTACTGCTGGACACCTCCAACCCTGTTTGCCGTGATGCACGCCCCGCCCCCAGCGACCAAGGTGCCCGGACAAGGTGTGAATGCTGGGGAAAGCTTGTTAAAAAGAGTGATGAGGGAGGGAGCTCGTCGCCGCGGCGGGTCAGAGGGCAACTATTCGTTAGGATGAAGCGGCGGCCCTCTTTGACGTCTATCTGCCCGGTACCGGTCACACCCAGACAATTACACCTCGCTAATGAAGTGAAACCGCGTGTGTGTTTTGGGCAGCAGAACTGCAAATATTAAAAAACGACCCTCTCCTCCCGGAGCAGAAGGAATTCTTACCTGCCACGTGCGGCAGAACAGACTGACCGAATCATAAATCTGGCCGTGACGTCAGAAGGTTTCATCTTTCCGGGAAAGACTGCGAGGAGGAATTATTCAGTTGGCAATTCGTATGGATAAAGAAAGAATGGTGTTAGAAGCAGACCTTACCGTTGTTTGTTTTTTTAACATCTTGAGTATAATGATTTTTTAAAATGTTACAAAGAAACAAAAATCCCAAGTAAATAAACTAAGCCTATCAAAAATCATTTCACTGAGCAATGAAAATTAAAATAAATGCAATCTGGCTCGCTCTGCTTAACACTTGTGTTTAAACAGTCGTAATAAGCTTCAAAATTCGAACATCTCGAAAGCTTAATAGATTTTCATAGAAAGTTAATATTTATTAAAACCGCATTTACTGAAGGATCCAAATCATTTCGTGTTATATCCATTTTTGAATAAAATCGAAATTCCATTAAAGGTCAGTTATCATAATCTTTACGAAATCATTAACAGTAAAAGTTCAATATTCTTAGATGAGATGAAACGACCATTTTAAAGAGTAGAGGGCGAAGATTTACATTTCACTGACTGAAGTCAAACCGTAGTTAGATCGCCGAATGAAAGGCTTTATTACAGTTTCAAAAGTTAAATACTCGTAAGTAGGAAACTAATCTGTAAAAATTACTATTCCATTACTTTAGAAAGGCACGAAGTTTTGGAGCGCACAAACAGCCGAGAGAGCGAGAATAAAGAAGACTTATTGCGCTATACACGATCGACCCTTTCACGTGACTCAGAAATTAATTTCTAAGCGCTCAGTGTTTCATTAATAGTTAGAAATAGATCCTCTCATTTAATAAAACCACTTAATTTCGAAATCGGCAGAAATAGGTACATATTTACTTCTTCTTGCATACAGCCGACCACCCCGCCATCACCGAACGTAGCAGTATCGACAGGATTTGTTGAGGCCGACTGCTATCTTTAGCATTGTCCATCCTTGCATTGACCGATTTGTCAAACTGACATTCTCTTCAAGGTAACTGGCCACAAAGTGTTCAATTGCTGTTCTTCTTCCTTACTTACAAACTCTCAAATAGTTGGTAAAAAACTGATAATTTTTGACATCACGTTCTTCAGAGTTTTTAGATTATCTGGTACCATCAGTACTGTGCTTAAGTCATTATTTATAAGTTTCAGATTTTTTCTTAACTCCGAGATTTCAATACATTCCTTTAAACAGTGGTAAACAGTACCGATTCCTCCACAAGTGCATTTATTTTCCTGCATTCTTCCAAATCTTTGGAAACATGTAGGAAATCTCCCATGTCCTGATATAATTTGATTTATCAGTGGATGGTATCTTCTTCTTTTTATTTCTGGAATAGGAATAAAATCGAAAGTTACTCTTCCGTTTTTGGACATATACCATCTGTCAAACCATTGCAGCTTTATTTCTTCTCTTAACTCCCCTTTTAAGACACCATTTGATTTGGGGACAACCATATCAACACCCTCTTTCTGTTTCGCCAACTTTGCATGTTGATCCGCCTTTTCATTACCATATTTCCCAATATGGGCATTAACCCAATTCAATTCTATCCACTTGTTAGTTTTTACACTTTTTATCTTTTCTTTTATCGTCCATATTTCCTTATTATTGTCACGTAGATACTTTAGTATAGAACTTAATGACACACACACATAAGTAGAGCTAAACCAATTTATTAACTAAACTCAGAACTGAGAATACAGTAACTGACAAATCTGCTTTTATATAAGCAGAGAAAGTTCCAGAATACTCTTCTGGAGACAGTAAGAAAAGTCCAGAACACTTGTCTGGTAAACTAAAGAAATGTCCAGTATCTTCTGGAACATGAAATAAAGGAAAACATAAAATCAAGGAATTAAGTATTTACATATACCATTAATCTCAGTGTCTCTAGTGGGATTCGAGCCCAGGTGTCTGGATCACAAGACCAGTGTCATGACAATTCGGCCATGGAGATTCGACAGTCTTTCTTCAATGCGGCATTATAATTGTGAGATGATTGTATGGCTTGTAGGACTGACAGAGAATCTGAAAAAATTGAGCATTTTTTCTCCGTCCTCCATCCTTTCACAATATTCAATGGACATCTTTAGAGCTTGCACTTCTGCCTGGAAACTTGTGGCATGGTTCGATAATTTCACAAGACTTTTATCGATCTCTTTCCCATAGTAGTATACTAATATTGCAGCTCCTACTTTATTTTCATCTTTTGAACCATCTGTAAAAATTTCTATTCCATTCATATCTAGGATTTTAATTTGAAAACAATGAATAAACCATTCTGCAGGATGTTGTTCGAACTTGTCAAAATACATCTCATAATCTTTGTTGCTGAAGCATTGGTTTCCTATATTAACTTTATTGCTAGAAGTTCTTATTTGAGATTTAGCAAAAATTTCAGTTGCTTTGAGGTCCATCGGCAAAATTTCCGTTATCACTTGAAGGGCTTCTGTAGAAATGGTTCTATATACCCAGACATAATGATGAGAGGGCGCCGTTGGATTGAATCTAATGTTTCTCTGATTTTCTTTAGATTGAGCCTATGTCCCCATACTCCGCGCCCGAAATAAGCAAATGGCTCAATAGACCCAGTGAAGATGCTTCTTAGATGTTACTTCCTTTGTCCATAAAATTTATCTGCAACTGTCACTAGTTTATATGTTAACACATCCACTTTTTTCTTGACCTTACTAAAATGCAACGTAAATGTTAATTTTCTGTCCCATGTAACTCCCAAATATTTCATTTGATTTGACACATTTATATTGTTATTGCCCAATTTTATGTTAGGCGGATCTATTAATTTTAAACGTTCTCCAAATGCAATAGGCATTTGAATAGTTTTCCTTTCATTAAACTCAAGTTTATGTATTTTGCCCCATTTTACCAGCCTATGAATTATTTGTTTTCCTTTAATTTCCAGTTCATCTTTTGTTCTTCCCGATATTATTAGCAGCACATCATCGGCATACGACTCTATAAGGCAGTTCACTGGAAGATTGATTTCCGCTGCATGAGCCCTGTGGCACTCCTCTATCCATTATAAATTCCCAATTATTCTCTCCATCTTGGTAATACATTTCCTTTCCTTTAAATAATCTGTAATCACTTCAAAAAGATTGCTTGGGGAATTCATTATTATAAGGGCATATAAAATGCTTTTCCTCCATACTGAATCAAATGCTCCAGCTACATCCAAAGATATAAATGTTGTTTTTAGTTTTTGATTCATTGCAGCTTTTATTTACTCCATAGTACATTTTGAGCTGTTTCACAAGAGTGGTTATACCTAAAACCACGTTGATCATGATGCAGTCTATTTTGTGCCGTTAAATAAGTGCTGTACTCTTTGAGTTATCAGTTTATCCAAGATTTTACTTGCTGTTGTTAGCAAACAAATTGTTCTATAGGATTTAGGATCTTCTAAGTCTCTATTGGTTTTAGGAATTAAAATCAGTTTTGCTACCTTCCACTGATTAGGGAACGCACCTAATTCTAGGCACTTGTTGTATAACTCTAAAAGTATAAGTGGATTCTTTCTGTTAATTTCAGCAAGCATCTTCATTGGGATGTTGTCTAATCCAGGTGTTTGCTTTTTAGCCATTTTATTAATCGTTGTTCTTATTTCATTTATTGTGAATATTTTATCTTTTTCTTTTGTTTTATATAACTCAATACTTTTCCTGATTTTTTCTGCTTTTTACTGTCTTGTTGGGACTGTTCCTCTTTCAAAAGGCATCTCACAATAGTTTCAATAGTTTCTTTTATATTTTTGGTTTTTGTTCCATCCTGTTTTTTGACACCGTGCAAAACTGTTTTCCTTTTTATTTTATCTGCCGCTATTTTATAAGGTAGCTCAAAGGGGTTCATTCTCGCTATTTCGCTACATAACTTTTCAAAGCATTCAATACTTTTCTTTCTTAACATTCTTCTGTATATTGATTCATTTTTTTTATAAATTTATCTTCTCTTCATTCTCTCTTCAGTGTTTTTACATCGTTGGTATCTATGCCGCAAGGATCTTGTCAGTTTTCTTTGTTTCGCCAGTTCAGTGTCCCACAGGGGATCCTGAGATGATTTGTCTCTTTACTGTTTGATCTTTGGCTAATTCCTTGAATGAATTCTCTAAATTCTATTACCCATACTTCTAAATCTTTTTTTAGTTTTTATCCTTTGCATTGTTTCTCTTATATCAGCATATTTTTCAGCCACTTGAGAACTAATTTTTCGAATATTCCACTTGCTTAATTTAAATCTTTCTACTGAAAAACCTTTGCCACCCATATTAATTTAAAAATCCAAAACGCCATGGTCACTCAGACTACTTTGAATTACCTTCCAGTTCATTACTCAGTTATGCAGGTCTTTAGTTTGTAAGGTGACAACATCAATCCGGCTTCTTCCACGTGTAGATTGAAGCGTTGGCAATGAGTTTGGATCATTCCAAATAACAAGGTTCTTCTTAAAAATGAATTCTATAAACGAGCCGGCTTCATCTTGTGGTCTATGATCGGGAATTTCATTTCCCCACAGACGACTATGAAGATTGAAATCTCCTCCAATAAGTATGGATGATGTCCCCAACTGTTCAAACAGATTTCCAAGTTCTCTCCAGATTTCTTCTTTATTGTGGGTCGGTGGGAAGTATGCGGATACCACAGTAATTTCACTATTAACCACTGATAAATTGGCTGCTGCTAGGTTTTCGCTAGTAAATCTTGTCAAAACAGAAATATCTTTGTTTCTTACTGCTATAATCGCCTTCTCGTAAGGGTGAGCAATTATCTCCATCAAATTGTTATGCATTTCCAAGCACTTGGAGGAGCTATCTTTTTTTTTTTTTTTTTTTTTTTTGCATACATTTAGATCGAACATGCCCAAATTTGAGACATATAAAATATCTAAGGGGTTCCACAAATTCACTAAATCTATACGATCCGAAACGACACTGTAATTTTACTTTATCTTTAATTATTCGGAAGACGAGCTGCCTCTTCCTTTTTTCCTATATAGAACCCGTATATTCACTACTATGTCATTGCTTAGCTTGATTTGATTGAGAAAATTCAATTCCTCTTCCTCCCTGGGTCTCTCACTCTTTTCCACATCATAAATAATGATTTGAGGCATTCTTATCTGTGGACTAGTAGCCTTGCATACATTTTGCAAATTTGTATGACTGTTAATTGTATCTTTTAATTTTTACCATTTCCGATGTTTCAACTTGAACCAGTACTCCATTTCCCATTTCTGGCTTCAAACCCATCATTTTAATTTCCATCTCCTTTGGGCTGATATTCGCTTCTAATGTTTTCTCATTTTAATCGATGAGTCAATTGCCTCTAATTGGTCTAACCACCAGTGTATTCAGGTTTGCTTTAGGTCTTAGCAATGGTGTTGTTTTATTATCGTTTTCACTCGCGTTTATTATTTTTTGTTTCATTTGATTCCTGTCTTCCCCCACCAACAGCTTTTTGGAGGCTTTGATCCTTCTAATAAAAGTTTAACCTGGCTTTAATGGAATTTTTTTCCCACTATGCCATCACTGTTGAGATTTTTAACCATATTTGCGAATGTTTGTCCATGATTATCATCTGTTGAATTCATTTTGGTTACTGAAGTATTTGACAAAACATTCAAAAATAAGTTTCTCAATTCTACAGTCGCATTACCCTCAATTCAATATTTATTGGTAATATTTTCAAATGTTTCCAATATTCCCAATGGTCCAAAGGGCTGCTTATTATCCTCTGGTATTATTTCGTTATCGCTTGCATTCACATTCTTTGCCTTTTTAGCATATGCAATACCATCATTTCTTTCTTTCTCTTTGACTTTACGAGGAATGACGGTCTCTTATCTTTAGGGCGATTTCCCCCTGTTTTCATTTTTACATTTTTCTTTTTCCGTTTTGTGGCCATTTCTATTTTGCTGTCCGTCTGCATTGACGGTTCAATTATCTCATTTGAATCAGAATCCGATGATTTTTTAAAGTCTTTATATGTCAAACCTTTAAATCCTTTTATTGTATTTGGTGTATCGGGGATTATCATTCCCGCTCCTTTTGGCGAGTAAAATAAATTCTCATCATCAGTTAGGATATCGCTATCATCAGCAAAGTGTTTTCTATCCGTCTTATTTATGTCTGATTCCATTTTTTAATTTCACAAAGTATAAATTTCTAGTGCAACAGAGGGTAAAGCTTAAGCAAGCTTTTAACGAAATATTTGGAATACTTTCCCAATTTTCAATTTGAATTATTAGAAACGCATGCAAAAAACTGTCCAAATAAAATCTGAATCAATTTTTTTAACATTAAAAAACTATCTAAAATATAACAAGAATTTCTTCTAATTAGATGCATAAAGAGAACTGAAAATTTCCAAACAATTTTGTTGTCAACTAATATTTAACACATTTATGGACACTTTCTATAAATTGGAATTTAAAATTGGTAAAAAATCACAAAATAAGAGTCTGCACAATATATCGGAGTCCTGCAAATAGTTCATGCACTGAACGCAGATATCGATAGCAGTTTCTTAAAAGGTAAACACGCAACAAACTGGCTACCCAAATAAGTGGGTAGCCAGTGCACAACTACACTTCAGAAAGTCAAAAACTTCTAAGATTCTAAAGAATTTTGAAATAAAATTCAAAAACCTGTTACTCCAGGGATTCAGCCATACTTGAACATCGCATTCAACAGAAATTATCCATCATTTTTCATTTAATAGCCATATTTTAAAGAGCACATGAAAATATCAACTTCACCGATGACTGCGTATCCGAATTGCCAAATGCATATTTACTGTTGGAAAAATGGTTTAAATAATATTTTTAGTTTTGTTTTCAAACTATTTCTTACTTTAGATTTTTTACTTTATATATATATATATATAATTAACATGCTGACGCATCCTCTTCTCTCAAGTTTGATTCTTAAATACAATATTAAAACTAATGTTTTATTCACAAATGCAATACCAGCAAATTACTACTTACTTTTTTATAAGCATTGTCAATGAATCCACACTAGTTCCAATTCGTTCTAAACCTCTGCACATGTTATCTAGGAAACCGTATATATTTTACATTGAAAATATTCTTTTTCTCTTCCTACTTTCTTTCAAACAACGGGGAAGTAACCGAAATTTACAATCGATAAGTGAGACCCATATCGTAATCTCAAATCCTTTAAATATTATGCAGGGCCGCAACATAGGCACTTTCAAAACTATGTAAGCGGGGCTTTTGGAAAGCAGCGTTATGCGGCTTAAGCTTGGAACAAGTGTTTACATTTAGATATCGTCAATCAAACACATTAGCAAACGATTAATAGGCTTTGCGTTACTTGAAAGAAGATAAAAAGTATGGTATCTTTAGGGACGGAACCTGCTTGGATACAATTATTATAATCGTTTTATTAAAATATTTTTATGATAAGGTTAAATGAGTTCTTTGGTAGTTTTGGTGAAAAATTGTTCAAACTGGATTCCAAATCGTCGCTTGAACTCGTCTAGTCAAACCAAGGGGAATATTTTGAGCTGGTGTTTCAAAATCAACTATTCCCATAAATGGAACACGCTACAGCAAAATAGAATAAAAATTAAAGTCACGGAATTTTGTATTGTATATGTGAAAGCAAACGAAGAACAAGAAATGATACAGATCTGCACTAAGTTTTAAATTATCTTTTGATATATACCTATTGATCCATTATAATTCTATAGACACCGATCGACCAACACTTTGCAGTATTACACTCCGCATCAGGGGGTGTAAAGCTTTCTCCTTGATGTTTTACAGTTTTTCTAGATTTAATTTTTTATTCGAGTTTCGACACACTTTTAACTTTTCATTCGATTAAAACAAATCGAATTTTGATTTATCGTTGAAAAGGAAGTTTTTCAATAACAAAAATGTCTCTTTCTTGTACTCCTTTGCAAAATATAATTTTTTATTCGATCTTGCGTACTTATATGACGCTTGTTTCTTGCAACCCTACTGCGAAAATTGTTTTTTCGACAATGTTTCTGTTTCGAAAGCTAATTTGGGAGCATTTATAGAAGAATTGTTTTCTTTTTTTTAAAGGATAACCCAACTCTCATCTTGAGAATTAAGAACTTTTCGTTTGTTCTACCATTATTATTCCCTGAGCCATTATTTACACTTGTCAATATCATCCTGAATCGAAGAATATTATTGAGTATTTTCTTGATTTCACGAAATGATTTACCTCACTTGAAATGATAAACAATCAGCTCTCGTTCCTTTAAGTTTGTCCACACTAACGCCCTATAATCAAAAATGTAAAATGAGTTACTTTTGAATTTACTAAGCCTTGTTTCAACGTGAATTTTTCAATGCGGAATTTGTCTATATTTCCTTCATTCACTGCGAGGCCATGCGGTTTAAAGTTCGGTGTCTACCTTTATTCGAAATAATTGATTATGCATTTTTTGAACAGAATGTTATACAAATATTTTCTTTTTTAAAAACAATTTTTGTGATTTATGCAAATTTTCACGTCGATGGAAATGTACATGTTTTTCTTTAACTACACATACGCCAAACGGTTGCTTGTCAATATAAAAACAATCTTCTTTATCTGGGAGCAAGAAGCCGATTTTCACGAATGCGAATGAATATAGGAAACAGAGATGGCATATTTTCCATCTGCAGATACGAAATTGCTCATTTCGTAATCAAAAATCTTTTTTTTTTCTTCCCTTAAATAAAATATAACTGAATGTTTAAAAAAGTTTCATAAAAACATCGATCTGAGAAATAAACTCGTGTTTTTTTAGCACTGCACTCATCTATCTATCTATCTCGAAGTGCAGAATACAACATTCGATTTTTTTAAACCTTTCAAAATCTGGGAAACTAGGAAAAAACACCAATTAGGAAAAAATCTTCAAGTGAGGGCGTTATACACAGTTATGCGTTCAAATGCGTTATACACAGTTACCCTTTCTCTATTTTCATGAATATTTTTAAAGTAAGTGGTTTAATGTAATTGAATTCTTGTTTTGCACAAAAGATGCACACGCGCAAACAAACAATTGAAAAATCAAAAATTCGAAACGCATAATTTCGCTGAAATCTTAATTTAAATGGAGACATTCGGCTATGCAACACATGAGATATTAACAACATAAACCACTTCCCTATTTTACTATGAACTAAACAATTACACGTTCAGTGACTAGAAACTATGCCTGGAACTCTGAAATAATAAACTATTTCATATTTTATTAAGCAGCAATTGCATTCAAGTTTTATTCAATCACCCGAACATTCATTCTTTATTTTTCCGATTTCGTATTCCATCAAAAGAGAGAGAGAGAGGGAAAGAAAAAAATTATTGAAATTTTATATATGAGTTGGCAACTCTCACTGCAGTTTGCTACTTTGCAAAATCCGAAATCTCGCCTGTCCATTTGTCTCACGTTTTGCTTGTAAGGTTCTCTATGAAATGGAAACAGCTTCGTCATCTTCAGAGTTTTCATTTTTCAGATTTTTTTCTGTGGCAAAGAAAAGGGAAACGGGGGGGGGGGGGGGGGCCGCAGGGTGAATAAAATGCCTCTAAATGTTTTCCCTCGTTTAATCCTTGTTTATGTCTTGTTAGCGGTAACCCAGCAACCTGTTGTATGTTACAACCTCGGACGCAGTTCATTAGTAGAGTTACAACCTGTCGCGAGTTCCGGATTTTCGCCAACTAATAGGACGAGCGATTTCCTTACCGCCGGTATTTTACGACGCCCCGTCTGATTTATGGCGCCCCAGGAAGGGCGGGGAAGCACGAAAGTTGTTAAAATTGGGGAGTAAATAATCTTCCCTGGTTTGATTATTTATTTTTTGCCTCTCTGAGTTAACAATATATCGTCGGTTAATCCAATGTTTGCAGTGCTGCTAAAAGCCTAATGCCCACCAAGTAGAATGAACGTCGGGTCACTCCCGAGAGAATTGATATAGGTAAAGCATGCAATCGAAATGAAAAGCGACAGAAATTTCACTTGTTTAAAACTTCAGCTTCTTTATATAAATAAAAAAAAACCCAACAAAAATAAATTTTAATCACTTTTGTTTGCACCGCCTGAAAGTTTTGAGCATTCTTCGACAAAATTTTTGAGATGCCTTTTCATTCAGCCATTGCGCGTCTTGCTGGGGGGGGGGGGGGGATGACGTCATGGTGTAAAATGACGTGTTTCAATGATGCATGACAACCCAATTAATGAAGAAATGTTGCTCGCACTCATGATTAATTAGAAATTTCTGCTTCAAACGGCGTATTAATATTTTTAATAGCATAATTATCTGATTTTTTGTTTAATTTACCAATGTTTAGCACGTGTTCATACATTTAAAATATTTTCTACTTCGATGAAGTTCCCTTTTTTTCTTTTCAGGTAAACATTTGCCGAAAATGACCCGACTGTCATTTTTATAGATTTGTTGAACATTGATCAAGTTTTGCGACGACATAAGAATCTCGAAATGGTGTCTGGAAAGCACTAACATTTGAATTGAATGAATTGAGAAGCATGTAGGAAATGGAATAGACCATAAACCAATAGGAGCATTCCGTGAAATTCTGTTAGATTTCCCTAAAAGGCAGAAATAAATTTTTGTAACTTTAAATTCATCTATTCTTGTTTTTACACAAGCAACAAAAAAAAAAAAAAGTATTAAGTAAGCCTGTCTTCCCCCCCCCCTCATACTCAGTCAATTAATCCAATGTTTGTATTTTATTCCCCTTTCGTTCCTCCTTTTTTTTCTCTCTATATCACATTCAGACGAGCAACCTGGGCATTGTTTGTTAAAATCTGGTTCAATAAAAAATGATATTAAAAAAAATGGGACATGATTTTTAAAACGAAATGAGTTAACGAATTGAGTACAGTGAAAAGTTAATTTTGAAAGTATTTTGTATGCATAGTGCAAAATTAATAAAGAAGAATTGTTTTTTCGAAATAAAAAGATACGCTTTTTGTCGGAAAAAAATAAAGAAAATACAAATCTTTTTCCCGAAACATTGACTTGATTGTTTCTTCTTTTATAAATTATTTTTAATCAATCATTCACACTTACTTATATAATAGCAAAATAACGTGTATAAAAGAAATATTTATGGATATTAAATATGTCAAAACGACGTTATTAACTATGTTCATACAATCGCATCGCACATGCGTATAAACACGATAACTAAAACCAGTAAATTATTATTGTAAAATATTATTGAAAAGTATTATTATAAAATATACTTTAAATAGAGGGAAAATTACCCAGAAGCAAAATTAATATCGTTAAAAAAATAATATTTTGAATTTCAGAATGGTGTAAAAACAGATTTTTGTACAAAATATGCTCCGAGATTATAAAAGAAAAAATTATAATTTCGATTCACTTTTTTTGAAAATTTGAAATCGAGATTTTGATGCTTTTGCACCCTTTAGACTTCTCCCAGTTCGAAAAAGACATTTTTGCAAAATGTCTGTCTGTTGATGACAAAGATAATTCAAAAACGCTTTGAGCTGGACGGATGACATTTGATATGCGATCTGTGCATCCAGTTTGTAGACTTCTGTCAGATGTTGAGCAAAATCCGTTCACAACAAGTCCGTCCGTTCTGCTCTTCGAATACAAGTGAACGCGATAACCACAAAACCAAGAGATCCGGAGGGAGAAAAATTCTGCATATAGATTCGACATCTGTAGTATAGACACCTGTCGAATGTTCAGCCAAATACATGATCGGGATGGATCGTCTGCATTTTTCAGAAACGTGTCAACACAATCATTCAAATATCTCACATTTGGTAGGGAATTTTGTGACTACCATTGTAGTTTTGTGTCATTTTTTTTGTTTCATTCGGTAGGGAAGAACACATCTGAAACTTCAGTTTTCGGATATATTTAACCTTATACCAAGGATTCATCGCCCCCCCCCCCCAAAAAAAACCTTTCAAAGATCACATGATAGATTCAGTGAAAATTCTAAATTCACGACAAAAAGGGTAGATTCCGCAACTGCTGTACGCCCACTCAGCATTCTCCGTTGGAGAGTTCTGTCCTTACATCCTTTAACTCAAAACAGATTCATTTGAAAAGTATTATTGCCCAACTTATTACAAAAGAGATTTTATTCATGAAGAGTCAATGTAAAAATGAACAGTTTCCAGCCTCATTTTACAGTACTTTCGTTTTTTTTTTTTTAATGATTTGTTTGTTTAACATTTTCAAATTACAAGGAGAAAATATTGTATTCTTTGTATTTGAATATGAACACATCTCCGCGTTTCAGATCTCTGCGAGACCAAAAAACATATTTTTGGAAAGGTGTTTGTCGTTCTGTGAACACAAAAGCATTTTGAATCAGACAGGACGAAGTTTGGCGTATGGACACGAAATGTGTGAAATTTCTATCCTATTCTTTCTATTTTATTTATCTGAAGGTAAACCCTTTAGAGAAAGTGTGTCTGACCGGCCATCCGAGTACAAATGAACACAATAATTACAAAACTAAAAGAACTGTATACATAAAATGGAATACAGTTCCGCATCAATAATGTAAATACAGATCAAATTTGAAACACGACCTATAGAGGAATCGATCGTTCCTCTGTCGGTCTGTACTTTGGCATGCATGCCAATACGATAACTCAGGAATATAACAGCATAGGTAAATGAAATTTGGTTCCCAGTTTTACTGTCTGTAATGTAGGTATCAAATTCTGAAGCAAATATGTTGAAGAGTTGACGTTTGTCGATATAATAGATGTGAGCACGGTGGTACAAAAATCCAATGACTTAAACGAAAGCAATCTGATGGGCAATCTATGTCGAATGTTGACTTCAACAGGTTTCCGTGGATGTCATACTGGATTCATCAAAAATTCTGGATGCACATCAAAAATGGATCTCCCGTAAACTATTGCTATGCAATTAGCACACAAGTGCCGATTCTAAGAAGAGCACAATTCTAGTGTTTGAGCCGACGTGGAGTTTAAAGTCTTGCCGAAGATTCGCAATTTCCTGAACGCAGGCAGAAAGACAATACCTTTGTTCGAGAAATCGCGAGGAAGATTCAGAATGGCCATATTCCTTTTATCACATTCCTATGAAAGGTTCAATGACTGCCAAGAAAACCTAAATCTTGCTTTTTTCCGCCACATGAAATCATTAAGTAGCTTAATATAATAGATGTTTTAAAACTCTCCTTCCTTCTCTTGTTCGTCGTACTTCTCAAACAAGGCCTCTCAGACAATCAATATTTTGAAAGATTATATTCTAAAGAAACTACATATTTTACCGTGGGTCTTTTTTTCCCCAAAAAATTTCATCCTTTTATCTTTCTTATTTGGCAAAATAGTTCTCAAACAATACTTTTACCTTTTCTTTAATACCATGACCCAGAAATCCTTCCAAAGGCAATTTTGTAAATTTAAAAGTTTATCGTGAATCACCTGTGGAGATATATTTTCCAGATCAAATTTAACAAAAGAATCGGTACGAAATTGTACTCCCTTCCATTCTTTCGCACGCCTTCACCGTAACAAGACAGACGAAAAGATTCATTCCCAATCCCAGATCGACCTCAAAACTGGGAATGATGAACGATTTCGTTCTGCAGGTATCAAATTACCTGAATATTCATAATTGTAATATTTCGGGGGCAAAACCAATGTTTTGTACAACAAATGGATTAAACAAATAATCTGTTCGATCTAGAACCAAATTTATGTAGAATTGATAACAAGGCAGAAATTCGATTTTTTTAAAAGAAAATATGTCGTATAATTTTTTTATGATTCATTTTTCTAAACTTCTGTTTTAGAATTTTTTAGCACATAGAGAAAGTATCGTAATTGACAAAAAGTTTCGACTTCGAGATTTACATAAATCATCCGATTTTAGTGCGGGTCTGCATCCAGGGACACGATAATTTAAAAACGGAATGAGCTAGATGGGAACAAATTAGTATGTGGTTTCTTCAGCAAAACCAAAGGCCAGTTCCAGCCAAAATGCATCATTTGACTAAGTGTAGATTACCTACTAGTTTCCCGAGTTCTCCTCGAGCCCAATGACAGAAAGACACAACAGGCTAAGGTGATAAAAGTTCTCATGACAGAATCGACAATCAATTTATTTTGGATGGAATCCGTAAAATACAAGATCGTCTGTCAATTCAAAAACATTTATTGCGCGATTACTCAAAAGCCGTCGATCTAATCAGAGAAAATTCGGCACGTGGAATTTCCCGTAAAACGATTAACCTGGGTTTTTCCCATCTAGCTCATTCCGTTTTTAAATTATCGTGTCCCTAGGTGCAGACCCGCTCTAAAATCGGGTGATTTATGTAAATCTCAAAGTCGAAACGTTTTGACAATTACGATACTTTCTCTATGTTCTAAAAAGTTCTAAAACAAAGATTTAGAAAAATGAATCATAAAAAAATTATACGACATATTTTCTCTTTAAAAAAATCGAATTTCTGGCTAGTTATCAATTCTACATAAATTTGGTTCTAGATCGAACAGATTATTTGTTTAATCCATTTGTTCTACAAAACATTGGTTTTGCCCCCGAAATATTACAATTATGAATATTCAGGTAATTTGATGTCTGCAGAACGAAATCGTTCATCATTCAAAGTTTTGAGGTCGATCAGGGTTTGCTTAATGGTAACAAATGCACGTTTTGGCCAAAATCGATTTTCTCGTCGAACGTACCCATTCCCCCTTTCCCCTCACTAATACCGCTCACATTTCCATTCCAAATCACACTCTCGTGCGATCGGAATGATCGTTTGTTTCACGCTCGAAAACGTTCTAATGATCGTTATTAATGACATAACTCCACAATGGAATAACATTAGTTGCACTTTTTCCCCTGTGTTAACCGCATGCATATCTTCATCTAATACAAACAATTTATTTCATACGTACCATCGTTGTCTTCCCCAAACGATTCCAAGATCTTCCCTCCTCCCTTTTTTTTTTTTTTTTTTTTTTTTTTATTTATTTATTATAAGGTGGAGAAAACTGCCACCCTAAGCGTCAGAATCTTCACCCAGGCAGGTGGTTTCAATGGCCCCGAGTGTTCCGGAGACGCGCCATTTTGCGACTTGCAAAGGAAGCGTCGTATCACACACCACTTTCCCGACAAAGCTATTGCCAGATGCGGAGGCAGTAATTGAGGACTCAGCAGCTACTTTGGCTGTGACTAATGATCAATTCCGAAGTAGATTGCGAGCCGCGAGGTAAAACAATGAAATATAGACTCTGGAAGCGGCGGTTTCTTCTGAAGTGCAGGTATTTCGAATTCAAACTACACTCCGCTAATTCTTCAGGCAGCGGAGTGATTAAGAAGGCAAAGATTAACTTCTCCCAGAATTGACATAAACTCTAATTGAGCATGCTGCGTGTCATGTCCTAATGATAGAGTCACACGTTCGGGCTTTCTAACAAACAGTCTGAATTTACTTTTGTAATTATGAAAAAAGGGCTTGATAAAATATGCCTTGTATCAAGTGCAAAAAAAAAAAAAAAAAAAATAAAGAAAAAGAAAAGAAAAAGAAACCGAATAAATCGATATTAGAGAATTGGCCGTTTAGCAAACAGTATAAACTGGCAGAGTGAAAATGAAAATGGAATGAATAATGGGGAATCTTTCAGATACAAAATAGAACTCAAATTCAAAGTTCAACATTTCAATAATTGAATAAGTGAATTTGATTTTGACTACGCTAAATTCAAAAATCCGCTGGGAAATCAAAAAAAGAAATTTCTGATTTATTGAATGGCCACTTACTGAAGCATATCTGAAACATCTGTCTATTTTTAAGATTATTTCTTTAAAATTTAAAATAACAAATTTTTTTCTATTATTAAAGGAACTTTAATTCCTTCAAACGTACAGTTAGAATTAAAATCTTAGAGCCAGTTTCTTAAGACTGCAGGTTTAGTTAGCTGCAGGTTTAGTTCAAAGAAGTTTAAATCTCAGTATATTTTATCGATTCAAATTAATGATTATTTTTCTTGAAACTGTCATATTAAATTTGGTGCGAAATCTATTTTGAACGAATTGAGATGATTATCGCGATCTTTGCCTAAAAACTAATAGAATGAAAATGGAAATCTCAATAGTTGATGTTCAAAAATTAACACTAAAGCTACCACGAGCGGGTCATTTGACCCGCTTCCAATGGCAATTCCAATGTATCGGTGAAATTCCGGTAGGTTTAGTGTTAAAGCAATAAATTTAAAAGTTAAAATAGCATGTTGAAAATTCAGAAATACTCCCCTTCGGTCTTAGAACAGTAATGCCAGGACCTTCTGAAAATATTTAGCAATTATTTTGCAGAATTTTTCCCAAGAAAAATAGAATAAACTAAGTGTTCTACGGTCGACTTCAAACATTTCGCGTAAGGAAGCGGTTGGAAACGATTCCCCAGTTTTAATCAGCAGACATTTTAAATTTCGTATCAATAAAAACTCTGTATAATTATTCAAAAGCTTCATTTTTTGCAGGGTATTTCTATTTATTTTTAATTTTCCAATTTGTCATTTACTTGATTTATTTGTTTTTAATTCCAAAACTTTACAAAATTCCTTCCAGAAAATAATACAAAATTAAATTAAATTCCAGAACACATGCAAAGAAAACAAACTGCCTGTTGGCATTGCTTAGTGCATAAAAAACAGAATAAGTGTGATTTTATCAGTAGCTTATACGATTTAAACATATAAAAATATCAGTACATATGATTCCCTCCTTCTTTAATAAGTTATCAAGTAAAAATGACGCCGTGGATGTCGCCTTATTTTTGCGCCTTATTGCGTCGTTTAGCTTTAAAAAATGATACGCATCTCACTAATATTTAGTCTCTATAACGCCCAGAACATTTACACGATTTTTGCTCACCAGTTTTTACCGCTAGCATTCAATATATAAAGATTCAATCGTAGTCATTAAGATAGAATTAAAGAATTAATCAACTAAATGAATACGTAATTTAAAAATGTATACTAATCAATAAATTCGTGCTTATATATATGCGTGCAGCCTTCCCTTCTTCGCCAAGCAAAGAGTTTTAATGTGAAATGCGAGGCAGATGTTTATTAAAAACATTATCTTGATATGATACTCGTCGATGATGTTTTTACTCTAGTTGAACAAAAAGGCAGTTGACAATAGAAGTAATAATTAAAAACTACTTTTTTTTTCTATCTTACAAATTGTTTCTCAATTATATTTAAATTTCAGACTTGTAGGCGAATATTTTTTTACGCAAAAGGATTATTACATTCATTTCTTACAGCTAATGCAACCTATGCAAAATAAATTAAATCATTAGGCAATTTTAAAATGTTTCCATGGCAGCCCACTGAAAGTGGTTTTATAAAAATTAACGAACCTTCCATCTTACATATTTATTTCAATTATATTGAGCCGATTATTTTTTAAACTGTCTCTGCTTTGAGCAAACAAAATGTAGATCACGCGGAATAAAAAATTATTTCTGAGCAGGAAGGGTTGGAAAAAATGAGCGGCTAATAGAAAGGAGGCATCGATTCCTTTTTTGATTAATGAACCTTCGTGTTTTAGTAGCGTGATGAATAGATAATTAGGCTAAGGAAGATGCTGAAAAACTGCTCGGATTAGAAGAAATTTCTTCTGTTACATGCCAATGCTTTTAGCGATTTATATTTCTATGCTGCTAACAGCTGATAGCTGCGAAGTATTACTCTCTCTTTTTCCTCCAAAACGGATCATATTTTAAATGTTAGAAGATTATGAAAACGTTTATAAAATATTTTATTAGTCCCCAATGTATCGATCGACAGAATAACAATTCTTGATATATATTCGAAAACTGAAAAATGTTTTAAATTATTTGGCAAATTTTTTTTTTATTTTACCTATCAATAAGCAATTCGAAGTCACATGTTATTATATAATGATACAAAAAAGTCGAGGATGTGATACTTCTGGGCCTATAACCAACTGTTAACCTTCTAGGCTCTTAATCAACTCTGTTATACTTTAGGGTAAACTAACCCAAAATTTAGCAAAGCAAGCAGTGAAATTTTTGTGCCGAGAAGGCATAAAGATGAAAACAGTTTCTTAAAAATTACTTTTATTAAAAATCAAGAACAAAGTCAATGTGCTCATAACTGGAGCAATCAAAATAATAAGTTGAATAATAAAAACTTAGATCAACATTACCAGACCTCAGATTCGAACCGTCTAAAATAACTAATCGGCATAGTTAAACTGTTGAAACAACATATTGTTGCATAGCCAACCAATCGACGCTCTCTATCTTAGAGCTAAAAAAACACATTTCTCATATTCCATATCCTTCTCCTCTCTCAAGACTACAACACGAGCCAAGCACCCGGAAAAACACAAGCCGAAATTAAAATAGTCGCTCGATTTGCATTGCGATTGCTGCCAACCACAAAACACGAAACTCGCAAAAAGGTCGGGTTCGAATCATCGGTTTGTTTACTTTCATTGAGATCATGGAACGGCATTGGAAAAACAACACAAGGACCATCAAATTCGGATCCGAAAATAACTTTCGCATAGTTTTTCTTTAAATGTCTAACAGAGGAGTATGCTAATACAAATGAATACAGTATTACAATTTTTAGATAAGCTGATGATTTTTTTGATACAATAATACATTCAGTAGAACATTTTTTTAATTCGAATTTTTCTTCAATCTTTTGAATTTCCTATTAACATAATGCTAAAATACCATCGACATTTAGAATCTATTTATTTCATTCGAAGTTCACTCTAAAAAAATTGTAGAATATCCTTTTTCTTTATGATTTTTTTAAATGCCATTTTACCTTGTGAGCTATTGAAGCTTCGTGTCAAACTTCGTGATTACAAGCGAGCCATTTTTTAAATGCTACTACAACTATTTCTGTTTTTCACTCACTCAAATAATAAACAATAAAGCAATTCTCTTTTCAAGAAAAATTTTGTAGTCTTTAACTTGAAGTGCTGCATATTGTTTGTTCGTTACAATTGCTTATTCCAAGTATTATTTATTTTAATTATTAACTATATTTTATTGATAATTATCACCACTTTATGTATTAACTTTATTTGTTTATTAAATATAAATTATTCCTTAAAATATTTAAATATTAAAAATAAAATTTTGCTGCTATTTTTTTAATTTAAAAATTGTCATTTTTTTTCCTTTTATGCTCATTTTTGTATTTGTTTTTTCTTATTTCAAATTTTTGAATGATCGAATTTTTATTGCTATTGCGCCAGCTACACATCGGCTATTAGAAATTTCGCACAGACATTGTAGACCGAAAATTCATTAATAGGGAAACTCTATTTTAAAAAAGTGAAAGTGCAAAATTGCTTTACAAATACCAGCGCAATGCAATATAAATAATATAATTGCATGAAAAGGTAAAAAATTCTAGAAATAGAAAGTAATATCTCTTTTGAGTATTACTTTCGAGCTCAAATTCACATTCACTAATTCAATCACAAATCATTATTCCCAAGCATCTGAAAATAACAATGGCCCACACATACAGACAAGGCCGCCCAGAATCCGGTACTTGCTATCAAGTCGGGTGATCCAATGGACTAAGCAGAGAACTGCTGCAGGACCCAACAATCTTAGGGGCTCTCGAGACTGATTTTGGTATTTTTTGTTCATTCAATTACGTACTTTTATTTGATTTAGGAGAAATCGGTTATCGAATCAGTTCAAATTAAAATGAATAGTGATTAAATTTTTGGACGTTTCTCAGAATTTGTTTAACGTTTTCAAATTCGCGTGCAAATCAATGTGATTTTCGTAGAGTTTATTTATTTAACATGATATAACCTGGTGTAGTATTAGTAAAGAAGACTTGTATGATGCAAAAATTCACAGGGCATACAGCTCGATCTAGAGCTATGAAATGTGACGATTTGAGGAATAGGTTCCCAATAAGAAAGGGTCATGCAAAATTTTAATTAAAAATGAATGAACATTTTAATATTTTTCCGATAAAAATGTTAGGTCATGTTATTGATAAAAACCATTTTTGTACCATTTTGAAATTAAAATTCATGTTTAAAAAATACATTTAAGAAACATATATATTTTATTAATATGTAATTTTATAAATATACAAAACCTACATTTCAGAATTATGTAAAATGTTGCGCAGTATGTTTCATATTCGCATCACTTTCTACTCATCCTTTACAGGTGCACCTCAACGATTTGCACTTGCCTTACGATATCGCAGAGCATGTTTTCCTACTTTATTATTCGCTCCCTTTACGGCTCAGACTTTTTTCCCTTAATAATAGATTCGGAATGAATTTACAACACGTTGCACTTGTGTTAAAGATCAACCCACAGATAAATATCCAAATTCTTATAATACCTGGTGAGGATTATTATAATAATATATACTCAACTGTATTATATATATATATATATATTACTAATAATATTATTCCACTTTTTAATCATTCGCTGTTCTCTGAAAGACAAACATATTCCATAAAAACAATTATTTTTTAGTCTGGAAATCTTTTTGCCGGATTTATTTAGTCTTCGGTTATTTTTTAGGGTTATTCCTCAGTCTACGATTCTAGAATGGGTCCGATATTTTATGCAGGTACAGATGCAAGCTCAAAAATGAGTAGGTGAAATTGAATCGATGGCTGGATGCATTAGCGGACAATTATAATAACATGCAACGAATGAACATTTGACAAAATCTTGAATTTTAAGCTTCATGTTTGATAAAAATATTTATCTTTCTTAAAAAGATTTTTTACGGTTCGTCGTCTTAATGCTCGCTAAAATTTTCAGTTAAGCATTTGATGCAGTTTACTCTTAATAGCTGCTTCGACAAAATATTTTTAAGCTTCAAATTTTGATAATCATATAATTAACTCATTATGGAGGCCTCAGGCCGTTTTGTTCACTGTACTGTGTATCTCTCTCTCATTTTCAGTCAGCTGCCACAAAATTTGAATTTTAAATTAAAGTATAAATGATTATACTGCAATGAAGTAAAAATATTTTTTTTTACAGAAACCAACATCTTTTTTTTTTTTTTTTTTAATATGAGTACCGAAAGCAGAATCGTTCGGCTTTAAAGTCTTAAGTGCAGTATAGAATGCTCATAATTTCTAAACTATCTCAAAGATAAACTATCTCAACAAATATTTCTATTGCTCATCATAAAATTCAATTGATAGTTTTACTTTTAAAATGATTTAAATGACGTCAATAATAATATTTTATTTTGTTTTGGTCTATAAATATGAATACTTCAAAAAGAAGTCTAAATTTTATACAGTGCTTTGGTCCTAAGGAATCATATTCTTCGAAATATTCTCGATAAATATACGTCAACTTTTAAATAAATAAGTAAACGTTTTTTTTTTTTCTTCTTTGATCAAATCTGACTGATTTATGAAGTTTTGAATAGAATAGTTTAGAACAATCAACATTTTCCTAATCTTAGGCCAATCAGTCTTGAAAAACTCAGGGTGTTGATTGGCTTATCTTTTTTTGAGATAGTCCATGGCATGGTCCCACATCGCCCATTTTTATAGAATAGTGATATTCAGATTATCTTAAATCAGTCTGTTTCAGGGAATGATTTAGTTGGGTGCAACTCCTTTTACTTAAAATATCAGCATCTCAAGAAAATTTTCTTAACCTCTTCAGATTTAGTGTCGGGTGCTCCGGATCCTAACTTTGAATAACTGCTGTTCATTTAATAATTGATGAAATCGCCTGCTATTTTTTTAGTTGATTCTCTACTTTCATATTATTATTATCCTTGCAAAAATTTCTCGTTATTGGGTATTGATTAATTAATTAATTAATCAATACTCAACAATGAGAAACGAGATTCCACTTTTTGGAATCGTGAATTCTGTCCTGAAAAATGAGTTTTTAAAAATTTATCAGCTTTTAATCATTTATTTGCCATTTCGAATGCTTGTGTAATAATTTATTACTATTTGGTGAACATTGTATAATGAATTTGTGCCTGGTTCCTTCTTTATTTTTTTTAGTAAAAAATATTAAAATGTCCGCTATACCGGGCATTTTAATTATCTGCATGTCCGCTATAACGGACATTCCTACTCAGTGTATGCTTCGAACAGCTGTAATACCGCTAAGCTGCAAGCTCAATATTTTTTCTTTTTTATTCTATTCAAACCTCTCTTCAATTTAAAATGATACATTCTGCGCATGTAAAATATCATCATGACATTGATATTACTATTCTTTGTAACTTTTTGAAACATCCTTCATTTTAGATTTTTCAAACATGTATGATCAAGTCTTGATTTATGAAATTCTTGAAAATATGATATTTCTGATTTGAGCAAAAATGAAAGTCATAGACCTACCACTGGAAGGAACACAGAAAAACTTGAATGACCGGGCCGCAGCAACAGCACCACTGGGGAAATTGTGGTGGAGTCCTAAAGGCCATCTCTGGCCGCGGAACAACCCTTCCCTAAGGAAGTAAGTCCCATCATCGATGGAAGGAGCCAGACTTCCACCCTTTCGTACACTCACAGGAGTGGCGAGAACCAACAACCATGCTGGAAGCTTCTCATCCTCAGTTACGAGGTGCCCCCCGGGGGAATGAGCAAAACAGTGAAATTAGCTTCATATATTTGAAATGCAAAGTGTGCTTGCATCTAGAATGATTCATAAAAGAAATTTTATGAAAAATTATACAATGCATTTGACATACTTTCTTCGTAGTGATTATTACTGCCATTTGAATAAAATTTTCAAATTGTATGAATGCTTTTATCTGAACTTCCAAATTTATTGATTAGCTATTTATAATATTCATTAGGATCTGAAAGTTACAATTTATACATTTTAGCCTCGCAAACTAGAAAAAAATATGCAATCTGAATTTGTCTTTTTCTTGTGCAGCCCTTTTTTTTATAAAAAAAACAATAAAGTCAGAATTAAACAAAAATTAATAAATGCAATAGAGATTGACAAAATTTATATTTTTCAGTCTTGTATATTGCACAATTAATGTAGATTGCAAATATGCTGTCAGTTTTAGAACTTTCTTTTGTTAATTTTCTAAATTATTTTAATTTTAAGAAAATAAGATCAACAAAATTCATAATTTTATAAATTAATATAATAAATTTAACTTAGAAACAAGATGTTAAAGCATAAAATTTTGTTAAATGCTAAATATTTTGCAGAATTGCAGCCTTTTATCTTTTCGTAATATTATGTCTTCTGCATTTGTTGCGACCTATTGTCCGATATAGAGGTCATGTTGTTTTTAATTTTTCATCTGCAGAATTGACATTTGTTTATAAGATCTCAAATACAGTAGTGCTCAGTATACCAAATAAAAAAATGTTTAAATATTTCCTAGTTTCGATTGAAAGGGTTAAATACGATTCACAGAGCAGAGTTTATTCACAGCTATGTAAAAATATAAAATTTGTAATTTATCAGAGCATTCATTGACTGAAGTTACATAAAATATAATTATTTATTTTATTGTGAGCATTTTGTAAGCAGATGCATGTTTATTGCTAAATATTTATAAATCAGCTGTTTCCTCTAATAAGAATGGATATCCTGTTATATTAAATCATATTTGCCATAAATGAAACTGATTAATATTATCGATAATATAAAAGATCACAGAAAACCTTTTCTTGCATTTATTTTTTAGAAAATATTATATTTCAGATTTATTTCATACAGACACGCGCTGAAAATGACACTTTTATACGTTTAATTTGCAGTAACAGTAAACTTATCTTTTTAATTTGAGATTCTGTCTATGTGATGGCATCGCAAAGATAAAAACTCATTTTTCCCATGCAAGCATGATGTGCTCATGCAAGTAAAATTTTATTTTCATTTTGCGCAAAATAAAAATTGCTAAAAAATATGGTTAAAATATTTTTAATTCTTTAAAAATAGATTTAATTTATAGGTTAAAACGCTGTTATAATTGGAAAAATAATTTTTTTAACTGCAAGATCATGTCAAAAATCATTCTTGTGCTGTAATATTTTCGAATACTGTTGTGGAAAGATGCTAACATTTCTCTTAATTCGTAATTAATGACAGCTCTCATTAAAATTTCAAAAATATATTCTCAGAATGCAAATTCCAAATGATGCACGTGCCGAGAAGTAGCTCTGTGCCAAGGGCAGCAGCGACATCCCATTCGTCTCTATTACAAGTAAGGATTATAATTCAAAACTTGAGGCTGGGATATTTCGATAAAACAAACTGTTATATTAAGGTTCGAGTCTTATTTAATTATTTACAGATGGATCCACAAATGTGTTGCCATAACAAACTTTGTGCTAGAATCTTTAGATTGTGTAAGGAAGTTTTGCAGGGTTTTAATTATTTTATCTGAAATTACTTTTGGGGGTGACTCACAAACGAAAGTTTTGTTATTTCAATTTTTTATACTACTTGTTTCGTTAAAAATTAAATCAAAGTTATCTATTTGAGGACTTGAGAGGAAAAAAAGGTCCTGCAGGTATTTATCTAACTCCCCTATCCGTCAGAGACAAGCCAGAATCATTTGTAAGCAGCTTATTGCTATATGAAAGTTTGGAATTATCTGAAAAAGGTCATCTTTTTCATTCATAAACAAATTATTATACTGCTAGATATTCTTCTTCTCGCAGGAGAAAAATAATGCGAAATTTTGATTAAAAATCGTGTTTTATTTCTGACACTTCTTTCTAGCGATTCCTCTATGGAATATCACATTGTTCGAAGGGAACAAAAAGTTTTAGTTGAAAAAAAAAAATTCTCAAGCATCAGATCATCCTCAGATTCTGCACTGTCACATTGAATTGCGAATTGCTAAATTTTCTCGTGCACTTCCAAATCGAATATGAAATTAGTAATGTGAGCTACAGAGAGTAAATGTGAAGTGAAACATCTAATTAAGACAAAAAAAATTTGGCGTGGAAATATTATAAATGATCAGATCATATTGTGATCATTTGCCCAAGAGAGGCGTCGTTGTCTCTCTAACGGAGGAGAGAAGCGTTACTATGATCCTCTCAATTTTCGGCAAATCTTCGAGTGAGCACGCACCATGACCGGGGGGGGGGGGGGGTTGATATTCTTAACCTTCATTTTTTTTTTTTTTTTTTTGCACAGTTTAAAAGAAATGATGACTCCCACAACTGAAAAAGTGGCTCACAAATCTTCCGTGTTCTTAATTAGAGCTATTTTAAATTTAACTCGGGTTCAAATAAAGAACATAATAGAATCTGAAGATCAATTTCTGAATATTTGAATTCAATTACGACAAAGAACATGATTTATACATCTCAACATTTTTTAAATATTATTTTTCTTATTACATTCATCACAAAAGTTTTGATTTACGAATATTAAAGAATTAGGGATATATTTAAACATGGGAAAAACATTTAATTTAAATGCTTACAAACAGATAGAGCTGTTTTGTGCCCATTCCGAGGTATCCAACGATGTATTTCACATTACAAAAAAAAAAGTCTTTTAAATTATATTAAATAACAAGTTTTTAACAAGCACTTCGTTCAAAAATGTGATTAACCGATTCATAGCGATAACAGGTCCCAATAATATTAGTGCAGCTAAATTCGGTCTTTTGGATTCATTTTATCAAGCTTTTTTACTATATGATGCAAATTTCATTTTTTTTTTCTTAATCTGTTGCTAAATATTCCAAAGATCACGATGCTTTGAAATTTATGTTGAATCAATGTAGGGAGCATATAATTTTTAACAATTAGAAATATTCTGAGATTTCTTTCGCAGGCTCATGTTGGTAGTGGTACAGTGCGAGGAATTTTTATCAGTCTATTCATTTTGTAAAATGCGTCAACAATTCAAGAAATATTTTCGATTGAGATGCATTTTGCTTCCTTCAAAAGCGCGATGCATATGCTCCAAGTCGATTTTTGAATCTGGTGATTTGCTTCAGTACAATCGACTAAAATCAAACGATATCTATTGTCTTCAAAAATGTTTGCTGATTTTTGGTAACACGGCTTTTGCGCTTAAAAGGATCCAGGACGAAGTTATCCGTTTGCCTTTGCAAATCTCCGAATACATGTGACGAAATATAGAAACATTGTCAGCAGGGAGAAAAATCGAAAAAATTGATATTCGTTTAAAAATTTCACCACATTCACCCCTCCCCTCCTAACGGGCGCTTATTTCTATCCGTATTTTCTTATTGAGAAAAGATAGAAAAATTGTTTCTCAACTTCAAAATCATTGATTTACATAGATGAATATTAACAACCTTGATACTACTGATAATTTATCCATTATTTTCTTCTCTTCTCACAAATATGATATTTAAGTTTATTTAAAGTACACTTGCATTTTGTTCTCCTGTTTTCTTTTCTTTTATGCGTATCTTATCTCAAGTTTCAAAACTGTGCGTGGTATTTCTTATTTAAAGGTATGTTAATAATTCTTTTTTCTTTTTCTTCGTCTCGTTTTTATGCATATGGTATTTTTGATTGAACAATACTGAGAACGGGACAATCGCTTAAATTATGCGGTTGAAATCTTCTTTACTTTCCCATTTAATGCTTCAGCTCTGAACCAGTGCAACAGCGCCATCTATCGAACATTCTCTAAATCAGCAATCTCCGACTGATAAGTTTTTTTATGTCATTGCAGCTCTTAGTAGTCGTCCTATCGACTGTGGAATGGATGATTGAATCCTTAATTCCAACTCAATTTCTCACAGATCAGAAATTCAATTTCAGCAAGCCTTACTGGATTTATTCTGGCATCGATGGTCGAAAGAATATCTAATTGATTTAAGAAATGTCTATGAAATACGAATAGGCGATATCCTAAATATGATAAGGAGATGAATTCCTTCTTCAAGAGGAACATTGTTCTCGATAGATGTAGAAACGAACCCACGTTCTAAAGCTAATTTCTGGTCTGGAAAATTTAGCAAGAACCTGCCAACAAAGATGCGACGGGGAAATAATTTCTCGTTTAATAATATAACTGATCCTTCCCCTGGAGATAAACCAGGGTGAGGAGGATGTGGAATCTTATTCGCCAAACTTTTTTTCTGGAAGACGAAAAGGCTGCGGTCTTCCCAGCAGAAAGAAAAATCTGATCGATCGGAATTTGATAGAACTGGCTGTCTTCTCGTAAATATATCACGAGATTAAACTCCTTCCTCTTTCTTCAGCTCGTTCTACAGTGTAGGTTGAATGTCCAGAGGGCACAAATAAGACGAAGGTTTATACTTTCCCTCTATGACGGAAAGAATCTTCGTGTAAGTGTCATACGATATTAGCACTGATCTTTTATTTCGTAAAGAGGGTATGCCTGTGAATGCTATACGAATATCATTCAATTTCTTTGTATGGTTTTAAACTAAAGCCAATTACCAAACCCTTCATGTCAAAATTCTCATACAAAGGGCCAAACTGCAGAGAAATGTCAACAATTAGATGAATTATGAAATCTTTAATAATTAAGAAGAAGAAAGAGGAAATGAAAATAAACTGAGTAACAGCGCACCAGTCGCTTTTCCCACTTCGTTTCGTTCTCGATTCAGTTTTCAAAATAGGCGAAATTTTTAGGAGAAACATTGATATTTCGACTAATATTTAATTCAAATTCAAATCAAATGTTGAAAACTCCTTTTTTTAGCGAACATTCACTATCTAAAAAGGAATCATGCGCTTAACTTGGTACTTTAGTCCAAACAGTCTGCTTTGTAGAGGATTTTGGAGGAAACCTCATCGTACACATAGCATCACGCAATGGATGGATAGTCTCACAGCGCTAAAGTAAATGAACTTTTTCCTATCATTGCTTTATTCTCATCACGATGAAAGGGAAAGATAAAGGAAAATGAACCGAAATTCTTCATTTCTAAAGGGAAAATATTTAGTGAATTTAATAACTTATTGCGATAACACCACGATGCTTCGATTTTCATTTAGTTCTATTGTATTAAAGATAACTTTCTGAAGAAAAAAAAATTTTTATAAAATGTATCGAATTGAAAGAAAATAGGAGAAATTGTATCCATGAACTGATTTTATGAGTAATCAGACATGGTTGTATTGAATTTTACATCCACGACGATTATATAAGCGAACGCGCTTCGTATGCTGTTGTCCCGGTTTCACTAAATGACGAAAAATGACGAAGTAATTGTAAAAGAGAATATATTTTATCCAATTCTGCTGAGAGTTTATCAGAACATTTTCCTTTAAACAGTTTTTTGATAATTCGATCCCCCTTGGAAAAAAAAACTGCACTCATGCTGCTATTTTTAATTCGTGACAATGTTTCGTCATCGTCTCTTTCGTGGTTGTTTAAGCTTCTTAGAATAGTCTAAAGCAACGATTGTTAGACCTCGTTTCTTTGCTCTGTCTGATAAAAGATTTTATTTTTAAGGTCCTATGTCATTATGTTTACATTTATTAAGACATAATCCTTTTGCGAATTAAGTCCAAAATTAAATATAAGGTCTCTTCAAAAAGTAAAACAAACTTCATTTCTCAAAATATTGTACCTAGGCATATACTTCCAAACACGAAGCTTCATTAAATAAGTTGGGCAATTGTATGAAAACACTTTAGCTTTAGTGGCGGTTGACAAAAAAAGTTTTTTTTTAAAAAAAAATGATTTCTCCATAATGTAAAAGTGTGAATTAGTGAAATGATTTTCTTACAGTCATGTATCACACACAAAGTTTCACAATTCTATCAAAAAAATCTGCAGAAATAGGCTCTTTTTTTAAATTTTGAGGGATGAATCAAAATTTAGAAAGAAACATTTATTTAAAAACGTAGATTTATTCAAGACAAAAGAAACGGTCATATTCAAATATTTGTCTAGTCATACATCCTCCAATCACCACGACTTCAAATAAATTCTCTGATCACGCTTAATGTTGTTCACTTTCAGTCGTAATTTTGACTTCATGAAAGTCTGAGAAACTGAGCTTTAGCGCTATCTCAGAGAAGTGTTGGAACGTCGAGCAAGAAAATAAAATCTTTGCTCTCATTTGTATGCTTTCTAAAAGAATGAAATATTTCAGCAACAAGGAAGGTTTGGATTTGGTGACGAGTTATACTGTATGTAATCGCAATGCCGGCCCAATAGCAGAAGAATACAAGCGACCTTTTCCGAATTTCCGGGATCGTTCTAAGAAGTATGTTTACTGAAAGGTTTAGCAATTACAAACGAACAGGATCCTCATTTTCCAGAAGATGAACAGGTAGGCATGACTAGTGCGATTCAGAAATTTTGCCTTATTTTTCAAATTACCCTCAAACCAGTATACGGACACTCAATTCAAATATCAACATTCCAAAACCGACGCTATAGAGAATTTTTCAACATTACAATTGACATCCATTCGGTATACAATTATTACACGACCTGTGTCTAGATTTTCCTTCTGTAAAAATCAAAACCTTCTTTTCTGAGGAAGGCAATTTGAAGAGACAAAAGTTACTTTAATCGAGATAGAAAAATAAACCTTCAAAGCAAACGCTTTTTGAAGGGTAAAGAAATTTTCTTTGCACAAGAATTTCATCATCAGTGAAAATTTCTATAAATGTATTTTGTACATCTGTGTTTAGAAACTCTTTGATTGATTCTATTTTGTCCAACAATATGTTGACTGATATATCCAGTTATTTTTAACAGCATTATGTCTAAATGAAGAGATGGAATGACTTTGTCAGTACACATTCTATAGTTCTTTGCCGACAAATTCGAAAAGCTTTTTTTATGTTACATGTGATGGAACTTATGACCTATTCGCAAGTATTATTGTTGACATATGTGCAAGAATGCAACTTTGTTTAACTGTCAAAGGTGTTTTATTTAAATCAGTTTTTTAAAACTTCAATGTATGGTCATTTTTTAAATTTTATGAAAGTTAATAAATGTGTTTTTATTTTCTGTTTCTGCCCTTCTAATAAACTTTTGTGATATGTATATTACCTTTAAAAGATTGAACAAACAACGTTTAGAGGTATCGAACATATATCTTCAGTGTCGATATCCTTCACAGGGACTTAAAAAAAATCAAAATTTTGATTTTGAAATTAATTTATAAGTTATAAATTCAAAGTTATTTGTAAAAATCTTGGAAGTAAAAATTTTCAATTTATTTAACCTGCATGTGGAAAAATAAAAGTTTTAAACTCAAATAAGAACTTGAATTTATTTTTCCATTAGAATTCATACTGAAATGCTTGAATATACCAAGTATACAGTTCTGTACGACGAACAATTCTAAATTAAATGAATCGTTACTTTCTCGTTATTATTTGTTACTTTCTCGTATTTGAAGTATAAAGAAAGAATCATAACCGTCAAAACATTCGAACTAGATTCTGACGAACTGCCGTGTTATAGATCTCCCTGAGTTCGAAAAACGCATTTTTTTAGCATTATGTTTATCTTTCCGTTTGTCTGTCCATCTGTCTGTCGTCCGTAGCAAAGATAACTCAAAACACTTTGAGCTAGACAATTGAAATTAGGAATACAGTCTGTAAACCAAATTTGTACATTTCTATCAAATTTCGAGCAAACCCGTTCAGAAGAAGTCTGTCTGACTGTTCGAATATAGGTTAACACTATAACTACAAAACGAAGCGAGGCAGAGAGATGAAATTCAGCAGACAGATTTAATATTTGAAACGAAGATACGTGTCGAATTTTGAGTCAAAAAATAAAACATGATGGATCATCTGTCCATATGTACTTCAGGAAACTTGTAAATGCGATTACTCAAAAAAACATACTGACTTAAATATATTAAATGTGGCATGAAATTTTGTAAAAGTGCAGTTTTGTGTCGCATTTTTATTTCAGTCGGTTTGGAAAAAATGTGTCGAAATCAAGAATACGATAAATCAAGATACTATTAACCACATGGCAGAGATTTATCGCCAAAAAACTCGCCAAGAATCCTTCGATAGATTCACTAAAATTGCTAAATTCACACCGAAGGAAGAGCCTTTGGGCAAATGCCTCTATTAAAGAGCCTGCGAGAAAGTTTTGGGTAGGAGTTCTTTCTTTTCCTTTCTATTATTTATTCTTTAAATGAAAAAAGAAAAAAATTAATGTATTTCACTTCCTGAAAATGCTATGCTCCCTTCCCTCTACATCACAGCTGAACGATAAGCACATGTTGATTATCTATATGCTGTCTCATCTCTTTTTCCTCCTGGCCACCAAATGAAATGTTAGCTGTAAACCAGGCGTCAGCTATGATTTATTCAATGATTGAGAGAAGATCTAGAATTCATTATGAAACGATTCTCAAAATAAGAAATGTTGTGCATTCTGTTCAGTAATGCGACTCTATGTTGTTTTTCCGTGTACTTTGTATTTTTAGTACATTTATTATTATACATGCAAAATAGAATGATCTCCATTTCTTTTATTTTTCTTCGATTATGTCATTGGAACGGAAAATCCTTTTTCTGTCATTGTGACAGCTGCTAAAATTGGATGAAAAGTATCATGAGCCATGCAAAATAAACTATTTGGGAAGCATTTTATTTGATAAACTTGACATGAAGCATATATTTCGGCTGGGGATGAGTCAATGGAAAAAATGAATAGTTCTATGCTGGTAATATAATATAAAATGAGCAAGTGAACAGTGCAGACAAATGAAGAACAATGGACTGTTTAAATATTATAATTTATCCGTTTGAAGCAGAATTTTGAAGGAAAGGAGTTCATTCGTCATTGAATCTAGTTTTGATTTCGAACTGCCAGCGACTTGACTAAAGCCGTGAGCTCTTGGACATGGGAATTCATTTGCTCCACTTTCTTATCTATCTTCTTGAGGCGATCCTCTAATGCGTTGAACTGGGCAGCTCTCGTCTGTTCAGCCATTTCGAATTGACGGCAAAAAGTGTCGAAATGGTTCTCCCTCAAAAACAGGGTGGTGTTCTTTATCTCATTCACCCTCATCAGCAAATCCCTGTTCTTCTTCTGAATGGACATCAGGTAAGCTTCGCGGTTTTTAACCGTTTTTCGCATTTTTTTATCGTAGCTCTCCATCGCTTTCGTTTTGAATCTCTTGATGAAGGTGTTCTTGTTCTTTTGAACTTCGAGGACGCGATTTAGACGCCTGGAACGCATGTTTTGCTCCTTGTATAACTGAGACAATCTCCTCTGTTCGGCGGCCTCCAATTTATCCTCTATTTCGGACAGAGAGAGATCTTTCTTTGTTGGAGACGGAATTACCTTTCTTATTCGTCTACTGGGTGAATCCGACAGAACGACATCGAATTTCAGTCCACCTTTCGCTTCGGTGAAGCTCTGCATGTCTGCGTCAAACTTCCCCATGGCACAACTGTGTTTAATTTTTAAAGGATAACGCATTTAAAAATGAGATATCAAGTAGGCTAACTAACACAAAGTAAGGAACCAAAATTTGAAATAGTTTTTAAACAGATATTGCCAAATTTTATCTTAATTAAAAAAGATTGGCATGGAAATAGATAATTTACAATGGTATTAATATTTTACTACGCTACTAAGGCCTGGGCTCAAATTCATTTCAAACCAGAGATAAAATGTGTTTCATACTTTATAAATTTAAATCTCTCATTTAATATTATGCATTTTCTGGGTCTTATGAGATTCGAATTGAATATAAAATGATTCCATTGACAGTAATCTCTACACATAAAACGCTAACGTGTGTGACGCATAAAGTGCTGCTATTATTTATTGTCGAATGGCAACAATCAGCTATAAACAAAGCATTTTACGAATTTCTGACTACTTACTGAACGTTGTTGCAGCTGCATTGATCAGAGTGCTTTGTGCAGGTAATTCAGATGAGCTGCAAAACTTTATTAGAAATTGTCTGGAGAAGATTCGCTCCAAAAACTCCTTTCAATCAGAGGAAAGAAGATGTAAAAGAAATCAAGAAATAGCCTTCAAACAGAAAATTTATTCATACTCAAAAATGAGCATAATTTTCGCCAGATGGGTAATCGCTATGACTTTCCTGTGGAAATTGTCTAGCAAATTCTTTGCATTGTCTTAGTATTCAAAAACTTATCTGTTTTAAGTATATCAACTCCATTTCCCCACTATTTTTTCTCTTAGTTTTTGCAATCGATCAAAAGGCTTTTAAATATTATGATGGAAATCAAACTCATCCATCCAAATTTTCAATCGCGTTTTTTTAACTCTGAAGAAAGATTTCCACTTCCCCTTTTATTTCGTAAAGTATAATCTTTTTAATGTATTGTAAATAGTTTAATTTGAATGCAAATTAGAATTTATGTCTTTTATTCAACTGCCTAAGCGGGCAATAGCCTCATGCTAGTCCGCCTTTGATGACTTGCATATTCTAAGCTATTATGGCAGATAAATCTATTAATGTCTCTTTTATAGAGTTATGTGGTATAATTGAGATGGAAATAACTTAATTTTCGCTTTTAACCTCAGGTTTTATTGTCGTTATATTATCGAATCTTTCTCAAGGTGATAAATATGGTATTTTAAAAAATGCTTTGTCCATCAGATTAGCTGATACTAAAGAGCAGAATTAAAACAACCTGTTGACAGATCTCGAACTAGGCAATAAAAGGCCAATTCATTTTTTGGCAAATGAAAAGCTTGGCGGAAAACTCTATTTCTGATAAATTATTTAAAATCTTTATGGCTACAAAAGCCAGTCGACCGAAATCAATTAGAAACCGTTGCAAACAGAAATAGCCGAATTAACGATACAATTTAAAGAATTCTCAAAAAACACTAGATCATACAGCCGATCAATAGGAAGTAGGAGGCGATAACAGATCCAAATAAGATTGGTGTGAATTTTTCTGGTTTCATTTTAAATAAAAAAAAATGCTAAAAATAAGTACAACCATGGCGATTTAAAAAAGAAAATCTGTGAAACCGCACTATGAGTCAAATGATTTTGGCGAGAAAAGTAGTTACTTTTATTTATGAGGTTAATCAACCATCAAGTAATTTATAACTGGCATGTTTATAGTTCCATTAAAAAACAAAAGAATAATAAATCATCGAATTTGTTCTTTTGATCTTAAATAGTTTTAAACGTTTTGGTACCAAAACGTTAAAATTAGATCTTTTACTTCGCTGCCAAATTTCACTGATCAGTGAAAATAGCAAAGCTTTTATAGGTGCAGATTTTTTTTTGCAAAAATTTGGTTTATTTGTTATCTTGAAATGAAAATGCCTAATGAATCTTTTAACAGCCCTATCATCATAAAAAAAAGTGAAAATATTCTTAAGCCTTTCTCTTATCACAATAGCTCAATCAATGTACCCCATCTCATTTGCTTCATGCATTTAAAAAATAAAGCTTCAAGGTTCATTGATTAAAGATTCCAAACATAAAGTGACTCACCTGATAATAAACAGTGATTCTCTTCTAACATCAAAAGTTCGTCGATTAGTACCTGACACACTCAAAATGGCTAGAGCTAAATTTGAATACGTTTTAGAATAGGAAATCTGCAGATCTTCAAGTGTCCTTGGGCAAGTCTTTTTGTATCTAGTGCCGAAAAAATCGGGCAGTTGGAGACTCTGTGGGAATTACAAAGCACTGAATATAATTGCACAGCCAAACAAATATTCAGCCGACGTTCTGGCTTAGGGGTAGCGCGTCTTCCCCGTGATCTGGGCGTCCTGAATTCGATTCCCGGTTTGGGCATGGTTGTTCTTCCGTTGTTCTATGTGTGAATGTGCCCTCCTGTAAAAAAGGGTTGTGCAAGCGAATGAGTTATGCGTAAGTAGCAAAGTCGTACACTTGACCCTAGTTGGCATTACTAAAAAAAAAACAAGAGACGCTCCCCCTCCGGCTTAAATCGCTGTCTTCGTAACAGTGAGGTTGTCCTTGGCAAGTTCCATAAGAAACAACAACAAATATCCTATTTCTCGCTTGCATAATTTTATTTATAATTTACATGGATACACAATATTTTCAACTTTTGGCTTAAAAAGTGCCTACTATCAAATACCAGTAAACATAAAAGTCATCTGCATTCCTTTTGGGTTAAACGAATCCACTAGAATAACATTTGGACGTGCAGCATAAATCTTCCAGCTTCTTTGTGGATTGCATTTTTGATTTAGCTGTCTTTCTGACATCCGCATTGTGTCTAATGATGATGCTGAACATCTTGGACAAGTCTGGCTGCGAGGGATAAAAAAATGCATATTTTCTCAATTCGAAGTAAATTTTTTAGGTCATGAATTGCCATAGAATTGATTAGAGAAAGAATGAAAAACATTAAGCTTCTAGAAACTATAAAGGAATTACGAAGTTATTTAGGAATAATCAATTTTTGTTTTCAATTTATTCTTAATACTGCAGAAAATCAAATATTTTGCATGAGTATTTAAATGGAAGAAAAAACAATCTTTTAAGATTAAATAATTTTTAAGATAAGAAAGGTGAATAGAAGAAGCTTTTCCACAACAGTAAGCAGCAGCTATGCCCCGCAACGGTGCTCAGTTTCTCCAGAAGACGAACGCATTTCCTCAATAGTTGATACGAGTTTTACTACAATGTTTAGAAGATGGCGTTTGGAAAATCCCTTGGTTTCTTTTCAAGAAAGCTGACTGAAACCCAAAAACGATACAATTCCATATGATAGAGAATGAATACTCTTCATAGTGGTTGTATATTCTTTGCAAAAAACATCTCAAACTTTATTTTGGAGAGTAGAAGCTACTGTTTTCACAAACCATAAGCCACTGCTTCATGCTTTCTTTCAGAAATTAGAGAAAGTAAAAACAAATTCATTGTCCACGACAGCAAAATCCCCTTGAATATATTGAGCAATTCAGAGTTGACATCCAGACAACATTATAGACGAAACATTGTCTAGAAGAGACAATGTGTCGGTTGAATATTCAATAAGCACTTGAATAATAAATCAGCACTTGATTATAAAGCCATTTCTAAAGTCTGGGAAACAGACAAAGAGTTAAATAAAATTCTTTCTTCCCAGAATTCTTCGCTAAAATTAGGAAAAAGTTCCGTATTTCGTTCCATCTACAACATGTTTTGAGTTAATTTTATAAAAATATAATGACTTTATTCACCAGGAGCAGTCAGGAAAATCATTTTCAATAACGTTTATTATCTCGGAATCCAAACTGTAACTAAATTATTGACATCCAACTTTATATAGCCATTAATACATAAAGATGCAAGGATTTGGACTAAGAGTTCTCTAAAACGTTTAAAACGGAAAAGTTTCGATTCAACAATATCATAACATCAGTAAACGCTTCACAAAAATCAATCTAGATATTGTTTATCATTACGTGAGACTGACTGTACATGAAATATCAGAAAATGGGATCTTCAAAAACAAGCGGAGATGAATACAAGAAAAATCAGATTCACTCAATTAACTACATTCCTTCAAGCAAACTGGTAAGTAGAAGAAATGCAATCCATTTGCCAGCGAAAAAATTTCACCAGTGACATATTTCTTTCCTCACATGAAGAGGGGGGGGGGTTGTAGTGGTCTAATTTAGCTAGTGAACAGAATCAAATCTACTTAATTTTCATTTTTATAATTCCATGCATTTTAATATAATTTATTCCATCATATTCTCTCAGCCATGTTGTTGAAAAACAGAAAAAAAAAAAAATTACAAATCATATTTTAGAGGCCAGCAAAATTGTGTGTCTATGATTGTAATGCATAAAAACTAATTTTCATTGCTTTTCATTCTCAAAATGTACCTTTTCCGTGAAAAGCATTATATATATATATATATATATATATATATATAACCCTTCCCGAATAAAAACTATCAAAAAATTTATACTTTTAAAGAAAACAGCATCGTTTTTATGCTGAAGTTACATACCGAAAAATACACTCTCACTTTGTTACCCTTCCAATTGTTCATTTTTTTCATACTCTTGAACATAAACTGTGCATAAGATCCGTAAATTTCCTTACTGTTGCACCAAGACTCAGAAACTTTCATTTTTAAATTTCTCATGTAGGAAGTATAGAGGAAATACTGTCATTGTCAAAATTTCAAACTTGATATTTTGACATATCTCCACGTTTTAAATCTCCCTGAATACGAAAAATATATTTTTAACATTGAATACGATGACTCAAAAACACTTTGAGCTAGACGAATGAAATTTGGTATATGGACATAAAACCAAATCTGTTTATTTCTAACACATTTTGAACGAAATCCATTCAAAGAAAGGTTGGCTGGCTGACTGTTCGATATAAGGAATTCCATAACTATCAGATGCTAAAGGCTATGTGAATAAAATTTGGAACAGAGGTTTAACATCTAAAATATAAATTTATATTTTAATGTCAAATATTGAATCAAACCTATCAAAAGGTTGATTGCCTGTCAGTCTGTATTTTAACAAGCATGTTAATGCAGTAACTAAAATCAATGAAATTCTGTGTGTGATCTTGCAAGTACATTATTAGTTTTACTTCAAATTTTGGTGTCGATTAGCTGAT